>CAMTDV010000019.1:10600000-10853956 GCA_947069175.1 Scalesia atractyloides
GGTGTTGCCTCTGTGTTTCCAGGTCTATCACTGACCATGGTGAAAGTTAGGCCAAATTAATCACCCGTTGACCATTCCCGGTCGGCTAGCGCGACTAGCTCGGGTGGGGCTTGTCGGTCCCAGTAGTACTACTATAATTTCCCCGCTATCTAACCCAATACTAACGATCCGAAAGTTGGTTGAGGACTTCCGTGATAAAAGCTATTTAGTGACTATAACATACATTAACATTAACTTAGTTACCGAATAGTTAACGACGTTAAATTCGCATAACGTAAAAAAATAGAATTGTAGAGCCTATACATGTTTCTCCCCTGTTGTTCAAAACCAGATAAAATAGGGGCCGTGAACTCACCTTAAATTGCTCGGTTAGATAAACGCAAAAGAAGTAAAGGATGGAACCGCTAATCGCGTCCTAACATGTCAACCGATTCAAAGTTAGTGTGTGAACACTCTGACACAAAACCCTACGCGTAACTAACACACAGTACGACACACGTAATAACCAGTTCAAAACCATAATCATGCATGCAAAGTATCACCATACGAAATAACGACCAATCAACTCGTCACAAGCACAGGATAACTCATACAACACTTAGACACACCCACAAACGCAAGTTATCATGTTTCAGTTTGTACATTCATAACTGGGCTGTTTTTGAGAATTTTTATAAAATAGTTCCCACATTCCAAAAATTACAATTTTTTACAGGAGGTGTCAATTAGCCTGTAGAATTTTGTACAAAATTTTCAAGTCCTAATTCCTTACCAATTATTTAAAAGAATTTATTTACTAGGCTGCAGTCAGATTCGTCACTTTCTGACTGCAGTCCACGGGAAAAATCACTTAAAAATACTCGTTTGTCCGATCGACGAAATTCCAGTTGGAGATTTTTCTGAACATCTAGAATTATCTACTACATAAATTTCGTGACCTTACACTCTACAGATTATGAGATACGTCTCAATAAACAACCTACAAATTCTGCCGAAATTAGGCAGCTTCAGCTGCGACACTAAATAGTCATTTAAAAATAGCAAACGACCTTAGAAAAATATGAATCCGGTGCCATTTGGAGCGTTTTTCAAAAATTCACGTTTTAGGCTTCAGAAAATCCACTTTTCAATAAATAATAATCAGGTTACAGCCAATGAAGTTGGCTGTAAATGTCAATCAGCTTTCTGTTTTCGACTTTATTGTATTAGAACATGTTTAAACGACCATGACGCCTGGCTGTATCGATTTATAGCAGGTTATTGTATCAGATATCATCTAATATATCAGTCTTCATGCAAACCCTAAGCATATATCATGATCATTCTAGAGAAAACGCAGCCTATGATTTTACTATTTATCATATCATCGTAACCGCAAAGATTCGCATATTCATCCGAACAAATCATACACAACCACACTTTTTCATAACAATCTCATACAAGCAACATACTCATGACTAAAACAACGCAAAACGTAACATGAATCATAACGCAATAAACCCTAACCTTGAAACGACAAAAGCTAGCAAACTGGGCAAGACTTGAATCGATCCGAGGGAGTGTGGGGCTGTTTTGCGCGACCGAGATGGGGGGGGGGTGTTGCTGCCGTCGCACACAAGGGGAAAGGTTTTAGGGTTTGTGAATGCTCTCTAATACTCATGCATACATACGTATACGTAAGGGAAGGGGGGTTGGTTCACTTGCGCTGCAAGGAGTTGGGCCGCAAAGGGTTGAGCCGCAAAGGGTTGGACCGCAAAGGGGGTGTGGGTGGCGGGTTGGGTTGGGTCCGCAAAAGGGGTGTGGGTGGCGGGTTGGGCTTGCGTGGTCACTAGGTCGACGCGTTTTACAGGCTCGGTTCGGTTCGGCTATTCTTAACTCGTTAAATAAGTACATATAATACAACTCGACAATCTATTCGCGACACGAAGTTTATAACCTATTAAATCGCGAAATCGAAGCGTGACACAATAAATCCACACACGTCTAATAACACGTAGCACGTAATTCAGATATGACCCGTTAAAATTTTCAAACATCGTGTATTCCCAAAATACTTAAGTTAGTGCAATTATAGCGAGCGCGCAATTAATTCTCTGAATTAAATTAGCGTAGGAATGAATAACAATAAAGTAGCGCATTTAAAGTACCTGAAAAACCGGGATGTCACATTAATCATTTAACAAGAATTACTCTTTAATTGTCTGTTTATTGATCAATATTCGTATACATTCATGTTCTGGATCGGACAGAGCTTCGCCTCAAGTTTGCCAAAAGTTCTAAATGAGAGATCACAAGACTTCTATTTATAGACTTGAAAGTTCGCTGGGAAAGGAACAAGTTCGAGCGAACTTGCTTGAACAAGTTCGGCCGAACGTTTTCTAACAATGCTATTCCGGGTGAACTTGGTCTACAAACTACATAAATACTTCGTTTTCTAACGTGATCTCACCTATTCTAAACAGACTCGATACAAGACTAAGACATAGACATACTGTACTAACAGACTCCCCTTTGGATATCGTCTTCGTCTTGATCAATCTTCAGAAGCTCTGTTCATTCAGAGTCTTTCAAATATAATGACGTAGGCAACATACATATGCACCAACAGACTCCCCCTTGGATGTTGCCGTAGTCATTGACTTCAAATAAGCTCCTGAGTCTTTTAAAATACTCTTGAGCTTGTCTTGATACAACTTTCACCACCATGCTCCCCCTTGCTGTGAGCTATGCTCCCCTTACTTTGAGCTTTCTGGTATCTTTAATCAACATTTTATCCAGCTCCCCCTAAAACTTTACATTCTGTTTCAAAGTTCTCAGACATTCAAATAAACATTTCAGATTCAAACTTTGAAATTTTGTAACATCAACATTTCAAATTTTAATATGATTTTTCATCTTTCAAACCTTTGAGTTATTCAAGTTCAATTTAATGACCTTGAATACTTTTTACGTTTAAGACCTTGATTTTTCATGTGTTTATCAATTATGAAAATCCACTTAGTTGACCAAGTCCAAGCTAATGACCTTGGTTAACCAATTTTGTCTACCGAGTCCAAGTTAATGACCTCGATTCGACCCGTTATGAACAAACTGATGTTTTTTTTTCAATTTTAAAGTTTCAATTTAATGAACTTTTTTTTATCATTTTCGATCATTTTGATTTTTAACAGATGTCATCAAGATTTTCCCATATTAGCACCTAACCAGACTTCGAAGAACCGTTCTCCAACATTGGCTTGTAGAAACTAATGAAGAAACAATTTTTTTTTGTATTTTTGAAAGTTTACGCTAAAACACACTGAAAATCTTTTTGGTTTTAATATGTAAAGCAAGTAAAGTAAGTAAACTGTGATACCCATGACGAAACCAGGTTCCCCTTAATTGATCCTAAACTTTAAGTCATGCTTTGAGCAATAATTGCGCGTAAACTTTGCAAACTTGTATGACTTGTGTCTTGGAGGAATCCGAGAGCATGTCATGGTTAACATGACACTATTAAGGGCCAACAATGCGAGGTTGGTGTCCTTAGCCTTGAATAACGTGTTAAACGAAGACTTGACGTTTAACAGCGCATTAAACCTTTGACGTTGATTAATAGGTTATCGGTAGCATCCTTTAAGATCCAGAAACAACTTAGTTTTGTGCCATAGACTGTGACATAAGCTTTGAAGCTAATCGAAGCCCGGGCACGCAAAACGAAGCAGCTTCCTGGTTAGGGAAACGCCTTCGTTTCGGGCATAAGATAAGGCAACCAAATGCGCAAGGAACGGTCGATCAAGCTTAAAAACACTTAAACCATCCTAATAAGAGAATTTTATGTTTAAAACGTAACTGGGTTTGGATTTCGAGACGGTTATGCACGATTTTTAAAACCGAGTCTTTTGACACTAAGAACGCGAAAAACGGAGCCCGTTTCACAAATCGAGAACGTGTACGGGACCCGAAAGCGAACCTAAACGCAAAACCAAAGACAAACATCATCTTTTAGCACGTGTTACGAAGAACGAGGTGTCCCACATGGACCCCCCTTATATATATCTTTTTATTTTTATTTTTCATTTACTTCTTTCATAAATTTCTAAAAATTCCACCAAAAGCTCTCAAATTCTGCCATAAACAACATAAATCTCAGCTGATCATCTTCTTAACAACTTCAAATCAAATGTATAAATCTTGGTTCTTATGGTTTTAATCATGTTTTCTTGATAAAACGCGATTTCTAACCGAAAAACTCATTTTAATCCAAGATTTTTGAAGGTTTAAACAAGTTTATGGGCTGAATAAGAACGCCTTGGGAATTCCCTGGTGTTATATGGCAGCCATGATCACAAATCTTTGCATTTTGATACCCTAATCAACACCTATCCGACAAAAATCGCATATCTATTCAATTAACCGAAAAACAATGAAACAAAGCTTGATTGATCTAAGTTCTAGCATATTTGCATTGTTCTTGATGTGTAGGTACTGAATATAGCTCTTACACCCTTCTAGACTCAAGAAAAACCTGTGGAAACGAAGCATGCGCTAGGTATATCGCCCGAAAACCAAATCTAGAGTAGGTGGATTATTGTTTTGACTATAACTTGGTCCTTGATACTTTGATTGAGCTGAAATTTGGTGTGGTGATGTAGGGTATTGTAAGGATTGTCCACGTAAAATTTTAGAATTTTTGGAATTTTCTACGATTTTTGGTGAATTGTTGACTGTTTTACGCAACAGGTTACCTACCTCGTACGTGCCGTGGATGTGGCAGTACGAAGCATTTACGAAATAATTACCCAAAGTTAGCTCAGCAGATGGCATGAGGGAATAGACAGAACCACGCATTTACCTCGAATGCAGCTCAAGGTCGTGCCTTTGTCATGGGGCCTGGTGACGCACGCCAGGATCCCAATGTAGTTTCAGGTACGTTCCGTGTTTTGGATCAATTTGCGTCGGTATTATTTGATACGAGAGCTGATAGAAGTTATGTTTCCATTGCGTTTTTTCCATTATTGAATATGCCCGCTATTGACTTAAAACAACCCTATATCGTCGAACTTGCCAGCAGAAAACCGATTACCAGTCACCAACTTATTGTTAACTTCCCTATAACCCTTAAAGGTTACCAATTTACTATTACCCTTAGAATTTGGTAGTTTTGACATCATCGTAGGAATGGGCTGGCTGTCCAGCCATCGTGCGAAAGTGTTGTGTGATCAAAAGGTTGTGAAAATTCCTTCATCCCCGACGAATGCGATCATGGTACAGGGAGAGAAGTTAGGTACCATGCTTAACCTCATATATCACCTTAAGGTATTGAAGCATATACAACAAGGATGTGACGTATTTTTAGCCAGCATCACGACGAAGGAACCAACCGAGAAGCGTATTGAGGACATCCCAGTAGTATGTGAAAACCCCAAAGTATTCCCGGAGGAATTGCCCGGATTGCCGCCTAATCGGCAAGTCGAGTTTCGCATCGACCTAATACCGGGAACGGCACCCGTTGCCAAAGTCCCATATCGTCTTACACCATATGAGATGCAAGAACTATCGATGTAGCTGCAGGAGTTACTTGATCGTGGTTCCATCCGTCCTAGCTATTCTCCTTGGGGAGCCCCAGTCTTGTTGGTGAAGAAAAAGGACGGTAGCTTCCGCATGTGCATTGACTACCGGGAGTTGAACAAGGTCACTATTAAGAATCGTTACCCTCTTCCAAGAATCGATGAGTTTTTTGATCAGCTACAAGGAGCTCGATACTTTTCTAAGATAGATCTTCAGTCAGGTTACCATCAAGTGAAGGTCCAAGAGGACGATATTCCTAAGACAACGTTTCGAACTCGTTATGGCCACTATGAGTTCCTAGTTATGCCCTTCGGGCTAACCAACGCACCTACGGGTATGTAAACCATACCTTGACAAATTTGTCATCGTCTTCATCGATGATATCTTAATCTACTCCAAGAGTAAGGACGAGCACAAACATCACCTACGTGCTATCATGGAGATACTATGAATAGAACAACTATACGCAAAGTTGTCTAAGTGCGACTTTTGGTTGCAAGCCATGCAATTTTTAGGACATGTGGTGGATCAGATGGAATTCATGTAGATCCAAGCAAGATAGAAGCGATCAAGAATTAGCCTGCGCCGAAATCTCTAAAAGAGATACGCTAATTCTTGGGGACTGGCGGGATATTACCGTTGCTTCATCGAAAACTTCTCAAGTATCGCCCAATCGCTAACCGCTTTGACGCAAAGGACCGGAAGTACGAATGGGGCGAAGATCAGGAAACAACGTTCCAGCTGTTAAAACGAAAGTTATGCGAGGCCCCAATTCTAACATTACCCGAAGGTAATGACGACTTTGTCGTATGTTGTGACGCATCGCGACAAGGGCTTGGATGTGTCCTTATGCAAAGGAGTAAAGTTATTGCGTACGCTTCTAGACAGTTGAAAGTGTATGAAAGGAATCACACGATTCATGATTTGGAACTAGGCACTGCTATATTTGCACTAAAGATTTGGAGACATTACTTATATGGTACCAAGTGTACTATATATACGGACCACAAAAGCCTCCAACATATCTTCTACCAAAAGGACTTGAACATGAGGCAGCGTAGATTGGTGGAATTGTTAAACAATTACAACTGTGAGATAAAGTACCACCCAGGGAAAGCTAATGTGGTAGCGCATGCGCTAAGTAGGAAAGATCGAATTAAACCCCTCCGAGTGAGAGCCTTGGGAATGATTGTGCAGACAAACCTGATAGATCAAATCCGGAACGCGAAGAGGCAAGCCCTGGAAGAAAGGCAGTTACCCGGCGAAGGATTGACGGGAATGAGAAAAGTTTTGTGAGGAAAACGGATGAGGTGTTGTATTTCAAGAATCGAGTGGGGATTCCTGCAAATTCGGAGTTAAGACAGTTAATAATGGACGAGGCTCATAAGTCGAAATATTCGATTCACCCCGGTACAGATAAGATGTACCATGACCTTAAAGAATTTTACTAGTGGCCGGGGATTAAAAAGGACGTGGCTGAATACATGAGCCAATGCATGACTTGTGCGCGAGTCAAGGCCGAGTATCAGAAACCATCGGGAATGTTGCAACCCGAGATACCTCAATGGAAATGGAAACAAATCACGATGGATTTCGTGACCCATCTTCCAAAAACGTCTCATGGTCATGACGCGATTTGGGTAATCGTGGATAGATTGACCAAATCCGCACACTTTATTCCGATCCATACCACTTACAAAACCGACAAGCTAGCCGAAATCTACACTAATGAGATAGTAGCTAGACATGGTGTCCCGATTGCTATTATTTTTGACCGAGACAGTCATTTTACTTCATGATATTGGGAGAAGCTACAAGAAGCTTTGGGGATGCGAATCGATCTGAGTACTGCTTACCATCTCCAAACCGGCGGTCAATCGAAACGCACGATTCAGACACTAGAGGACTTGCTTCGTGCTTGTGTCCTGGACTTCGGAGGAAGTTGGGACAAACATCTTCCACTAGTAGAATTTTCATATAACAATAGTTACCATAGTAGTATCCAAGCAGCCCCGTACGAGGCACTCTATGGTCGAAAGTGCCGATCACCACTTTGTTGGGCCGAAGTGGGTGACACTTAACTGACGGGATCTGAATAGTTCAGGAAATGACCGATAAGGTCCATCAGTCTCAGAATCGTCTGAAAGCTGCTCAGAGTCGGCAAAAGAGTTGGGCTGATGTACGTAGGAAACTGCTATCGTTCAAAGTGGGTGAACGGGTATTGTTAAAAGTATCGCCATGGAAAGGCGTTATCAGATTTGGAAAGACCGGAAAGTTAGCCCCGCGATACATTGGACCCTACGAGATCCTAGAAAAAGTAGGTCCCGTAGCTTATCGATTAAAGTTACCATCCGAGCTTAGTGCTATTCATAATGTCTTCCACATTTCGAACTTAAAGAAGTTCCTCTCAGGCGAAGCCACTCAGATACCTTTAGAAGATTTACACATTGATAATAGACTCCACTTTGTGGAAGAACCGATAGAAATAGTTGATGGCAAGGTTAAACAACTGAGGCACAACAAAATTTCACTGGTTAAAGTCCGGTGGAACTCGAAACAAGGACCTGAATATACCTGGGAACGGAAGGATGAATTCCGTAGAAAATATCCCCACCTTTTCACCTAGCTAGACGTGGTAAATTTCGGGGATGAAATTTCTTAATCAGGGGAGACTGTGATACCCATGACGAAACAGGTACCCCTTAATTGATCCTAAACTTTAAGTCATGCTTTGAGCAATAATTGCGCGTAAACTTTGCAAACTTGTATGACTTGTGTGCTATACTGAGCAATCTTTATTATGTCTCAGAGGAATCCGAGAGCACGTCATAGTTAACATGACACTATTAAGGGCCAACGATGCGAGGTTGGTGTCCTTAGCCTTGAACAACGTGTTAAACGGAGACTTGACGTTTAACAACGCATTAAACCTTTGACGTTGATTATTAGGTTATCGGTAGCATCATTTAAGATCCAGAAACAACTTAGCTTTGTGCCATAGACTGTGAGATAAGGTTTGAAGCTAATCGAAGCCCGGGCAACCAAAACGAAGCAGCTTCCCGGTTAGGGAAATGCCTTCGTTTCAGGCATAACATAAGGCAACCAAATGTGCAAGGAACGATCGATCAAGCTTAAAAACACTTAAACCGCCCTAATAAGAGACTTTTATGATTAAAACGTAACTAGGTTTGGATTTCGAGACGGTTATGCACGATTTTTAAAATTGAGTCTTTTGACACTAAGAACGCGAAAAACGGAGCCCGTTTCGCAAATCAAGAACGCGTACGGGAGATCACAAGACTCCTATTTATAGACTTGCTATTTATAGACTTGCAAGTTCGCTGGAAAAGGAAGAAGTTCGGCGAACTTGCTTGAACAAGTTCGGCCGAACTTGTTCTCACAATGCTATTCCGGGCGAACTTGGTCTACAAACAACATAAATACTTCGTTTTCTAACGTGATCTCACCTATTCTAAACAGACTCGATACAAGACTAAGACATAGACATACTGTACTAACAGACTCCCCCTTGGATAACGTCTTCGTCTTGATCAGTCTTCAGAAGCTCTGTTCATTCAGACTCTTTCTAATATAATAATGTAGGCAACAGACATGCACCAGCAGTAGTGTTTTACATAGGCAAAGAATTATGTTCTTTGATGATGTGGCCACCCTTTTACGACTATCCTACTAGCTAGGTAGTTGGCGTAGTCGGCGTACCATGGTTCTTCCCGATATTCCACAATTTCTAAAGATTCCGTTGGGAATTTTTCATTGATGACCTCGTCCCTAGTTGCTTCCAAAGCTGGATCTTCCAAGCGAGATAAGTGATCCGCGGCGGTGTTCTCAGCTCCTCTTTTGTCTTTTATTTCGATGTCAAATTCTTGGAGGAGTAGGATCCACCTGATTAAACGTGGTTTGGCATCCTGTTTTTTTAAACAAATAACGAATGGCTGCATGGTCTGTATAAACTGTTGTTTTAGAAAGAACAAGCTAAGAACGAAATTTATCAAATCGGGATAGCATTCTTTCAAGGTTATCGAGGCATTGGTCATATGAATCTCCAAAGATAGAAAAGTCATCCATGAAAACTTCCATGGTTTTTTCTATCATATCATGGAAGATGGCCACCATACAACGCTGGAATGTTGCGGGGGCATTACATAGACCAAAAGGCATGAGTTGATAAGCAAAAGTTCCATAGGGGCATGTGAAGATTGTTTTTTCTTGGTCTTCAGGGGCTATCGGTATTTGAAAATAACCTGAAAAACCATCTAAAAAACAATAAAATTTGTGACCGGATAGTCTTTCCAACATTTCATCAATAAAAGGTAAAGGGAAGTGGTCTTTCCTTGTTGCCTCATTTAATCTACGGTAGTCTATACAAACTCTCCATCCGGTGACGGTCCTTGTTGGTATTAATTCGTTTTTTCATTGGTTATTACCGTCATACATCCTTTTTTGGGAACTACTTGAACGGGACTCACCCATGGGCTATCAGAAATTGGGTAGATGAGTCCGGCATTAAGTAGTTTGATGACTTCGTTTTTCACCACTTCTTGAACATTTGGATTGACTCTACGTTGTGGTTGTATTACCGATTTGTAGTCATCTTCCATTAAAATTTTATCCGTGCACATGGAAGGGTTTATTCCTTTTATATCTACAAGCTTCCATGCAATCGCGTTTTTATGTTTTCTTAAAAGTGAAATTAGTTTTTCTTTTTCTAAACTAGTTAATTTTGATGAAATAATTACTGGTAATTTACCATGCTTGTCTAAAAAAGCGTATTCCAAACCTTTTGGGAGCTCCTTGAGCTCAAGTGGTGGGTCTTTAGGAGACTCCTTATTTGGTTGCTCTTGGTTGAGGACCATAAAGGTTTGTTCAACGGCGTCTTCTTATTGGACAAGTTGGTCAAGCTCTTCTTCCGTATCGGGTGGCTCATCTTCATCTTCAATTAAGGGGTCATCATTGCCGAATGGGTATTTCATGGATTGGTCAAGATTGACATACCTTTTATCGGCCCCTAATTGAATTGGTAAGTTGTTTTGCTTCCGGTTGATCAATGCTTGATGGGTTTTCATGAAAGGTCGTCACAACACAAGCGGGGCATCGTCGAGAATGATGAAGTCCGTGGGGACTACCGCTTGGTTTGTTTGAATTAACACATCCTCAACTACTCCCGTTGATTTTATCATCTTTCAATTAGATAGAAAAATGGGGATTTGAAGTGGAGAAAAATCACTAATATTTAATTTTTCGAAAATATAGTTAGGCATTATATTAACACAGAGATCTTTGTCGATGGTGATATTGCTAATAAAGCTATTTTGAAAGAAACATGGAACCGGTGTTATCTTAATTTCGATTTGTTCATCTTTTATTAGCGCAGTTTGATCATTTGTTAATTTGATGCTAACTATTTCGTTAACTTTAGCGTTAGTGTTTAACTCTTTTAAAAACTTAGCATGAGCGGGTACCAAACAATGGTTTTCGAAAGAAGGTGGTAAAATGTTAATTTCTTGAAAATTTGACTCTTTTTCAAAATTTCTGTTTGTTGACTTACCTTCTTCTTTGGTTGACTCATGCGTAGGTTTTTCACTTATTTGTTCTTCCATTTTTACTTCTTCGATCACTTCCTTGGTACAAACAGCCTCTTCCCTTGCTCGGGATTCTTTTAGTAACCGCTCAAGAGTTTTGAGATGTTCTATTATTCTTTCAGCTTGGGAAGGATAGTCGGTGGTGTGTCAAAATGAGTGGGATAAGTGTTCCAATCAAAGATTGATTTTCGAAGTTCAAAACTAGGTTCCTCATAATAAGAATATGAGGCGGATGGTTGGAAAAGTCACAATATTGTACCGAATGGGGATTGCCGCAAATGGTACAATATTCTTCCTCATAATCATCCTCTATGTAGTAGTGAGTGTAATCTCCTGAGTATTGATCCATGAGGGAATACCCAGCAGATTTTAGAGCCTCGGGACCAGAAAATAAAATTTTAAAAATTGAAACAGAAGCTCACAACGGCCCGTGTTGAGTAGACACGGCCCGTGGTCAAATCATGTATCTGGGCGTTTGAAAACTGTTACTGGTCACTTGCAGCACGGGGGCGTGTCCAGGGGGCACGGCCCCGTGTTCAGCTTACTGTAATGTTAAAAGTTCCTAAAAATTTAAAAACGAGCGTGCAGTTTTGAAAATGTTTTGAAAAATGATTAGGCCGTCGATTTTAAGCTTTCTTAAAATCCTTGTGTCCCCGACAACGGCGCCAAAAACTTGGTGTGCGTTAAGCGTATTATATTTTTGTTAACATTTTAGGTCCATTTTACGCATTAGTCAAGTTTTAAATTTATTAAACACGATATTGTACTAACACTAAACACACACTTGGGCATGTGTACCCATCGTGAGCGTAGTATAGCATTGGTAAGATACCGAGATCGTCCAAGAACACACGAGCTTTTAATACCGGTTTATCGTCAACGTCTAATCAATCTAAAAATTTTTGATAAAAGTTTTAAATATAAAAATTAAAAATAAAAATAAGAAGATAAATAAAATAAAATACAAATAGACAAGATAGAATCACTTGGATCCAACTTCTCTTTTATGTATCCTTTGATAGTTTTCACACTTTATGAATTTTTAAGATATTATCTTAGTTATAGTAGTAGGCCCCTCTTTTGAAGGTGACGTTACCCTCAACCCAGTGGTTTGAGTCAGCAGAGATACAATCCCAAAGGGTCGGAATATTGGAAGATAATTAAATAAGTTATTAATGCGAAAAGTGGTAGGCCCCTCTTTTTAAGGTGACGTTACCCTCGGCTAAGTGGTTTGAGTCAGCAGCGATACAATCCCAAGTAGCCGGTTTAAAATATTAATACTAGTTTTCATATGAGGGGTTCAAACTATTCGCGCCCCCGCCATCCAATACCCATAGAGCATTGAAGGAGACCCTAATAAGCTTGAACCAAGTCCTCTCATGATCTATACACTAAACGAGACAAGAACTTTACCAAACCACCCTTCTAACCCCCTTCCAAGTAGTTAACGCGCTTTTTATAGACCGTAAAGACACGAATGAGCAAATCAATGACATCATGGAGAAATGGTTAGGAAAATTCACTTTCAACATAAGAAACTAGTTATTAAAGTCATTAATACATACCCAATTAAAAAGTGCCGAAAGATTAAAAACTAAAAGTAATACATAAAAGATTAGTTTTCACCAAGTGATGTAAGGAATTTAGCCAAGCATGGCCTTTGTTTGACAAGAACCCTTACAATCTATCTTGGATCCCGAGACTACTACACACTCTAAAGATGATAGATGGATGATGGTGGTGGGTGTTGGTTTGTAGTGGTGGAGGAGTGGTGGCAAAGTGAGAGAGAAGTGGTTTGCCAAATGATGCCTTTGAAGGGAACCAAGCACCCCTATTTATAGTTAAAACAGAGGCCCGGCCACGGCCCCGTGTCTAGTGGGCACGACTCGTGGCCATCATCCTTCTCTTTCTTCATTAATTGCATCTGACAGAAGAGGGCCCCACACGACCCCGTGGCCTCTGGGCACGGCCCGTGGTCAACTGTTCACTGTACTATCTGGATTCTACAAATCTTATAGTTGACCACGGCCCATGTTGGCCTGGGCACTACACCGTGATGGGTGTAGAAGTTTCTGCAGGTTTTATCTTGAAGTGTAAGGTCTGACCACGCCCCGTGTTGGATGGACACGGCCCGTGGTCGTCTTCTGTAACTTTGTTTTTGTCTTTTGGGATGTTGCTGAGGGATCGGGCATGGTTCATTATTCCTTCTTTTCGTATTTATGTTGGTTTTGGCTGCTTATTTGCTTCTTTCGTTCTTTTATGCTCTTTTAATCCTGAAAATACAAAAGGAACAAAGAAACTTGCTTTTTCCAACATTAGTACTAAAAAGGGTTTGTTTTATGCCTCAGTAGATGTAATTTATGTGTTGCATTTTGCACACATCACTTAGTTGTTCATCCGAGATGCATAGGAATTTTAAACTATCAGTCCGAGATCAGTTCAAGATGATGGTTCGAGAAGGAGATCCGAGATAGGGACAAATTCAAAATGACTGTAGCAATCTCGAATGGGATATTTAATGCCGTAATTTGGGCTTGGCCCATCTTGGAATAGTAACTCGAGATAAAGAACTTGGTCCAGGCCCATTTCACCAATGATTAAACAGGGCTGATTCGAGAAGGTGGACCCAACATATCTGAATTTTTAAAATTTACTTGCCATGTGGGCCCATTTCCTTTTCAAAACAGTAATGTCTTTGACAAATTCTGCAATTTATCCAACTGAGCAACCTTTTTAATCAATTATCATAGAGGAATAATAAAATAGAATATTAAATGAGGAGAGTAGCCATGGGATCAAACCGTTTGACGAACTGACTAAGGAACATTTTTCAGCACTTCACTTACTCAGACAGGTCCATGCGATTGCCAATATGTGTGTCCTCTTAAACTTATTGTGTTATTCCTTTTTTAATTTCAACCTTGTACTTTCAATCCTGAAGGAACAAACTAAAGCGTCCGTGTATCCCATAACATGTTATACCCTCGCGATCAAGGTAAGCGCAACTGTTCATCGTAACAGGTGAGTATACTGAGATCATCCTTTGATTTTACAACGCCAGTGTAGTTGGGGAACAGGTCAGTACATCATACTACAAAGCAACCAAACAACATTTGATGAGGGTTAGGCTTTATACTTTATAGAACTTGTCCTTTCAAGCACATGGAGTTGTCTCATAATGAGAGTTCCTTTTTTCTTTAAGGTTTTGGCCTTCATTTTGGCTCTTTTTAAGGATATTCGGACTGTGCCTAGGTCTGCATATGTCAGGATGCAACAGAAGTGTCACACCCTCAATTTCCACTTGCGGAGTTTTAGCGCGAGGCGTGTGATCAAACCAGAATCTCAGACACTAGCAGTATCGAACGACTCTATATGATTTATTTAAACGTTTTCCAAAAACATTTGTTTAACCATTCATAGTCATTTTCAAAATATCTTAGTTTCAAAGTTAAGCGGAAGAATTAAAGTAAAGTAACGGGCGCCAACACAAACGCCAAAACCAAAAATCCCAAACATTATTCGTAAAATAAGACCCGATAAAAATTGTCTTGATCAAATGCAAGTGAGTGCACCTAGCGCTCCTAGCGTCCTGAGAAACATGTAAAGAAACAAGTGTCAACATTAAAGAAGAGTGAGTTCACAGGTTTTTATAAGTTCACAAGTTCGGTTTAAAAGTTTGTTTTTCCCCATTATCCCTAACCCGGGATAACGACATAGTTCCATTATTCCTAACCCGGAATAATAATGTTGGTTCGTAATTAAGTTCAATGTTAACATGTAGGTAGCGAGCCTAAAGTTACGTCACATAAGAGTTCGCGATCGAAGCTGACTGTTGTTGCCTCAGTGTTGCCAGGTCTATCACTGACCATGGCGAAAGTTAGGCCAAATTAATCACCCGTTGACCATTCCCGGTCGGCTAGCGCGACTAGCTCGGGTAGGGCTTGTCGGGCCCAGTAGTACTACCATAATTTCCCCGCTATCTAACCCAATACTAACAATCCGAGAGTTGGTTGAGGACTTCCATGATATAGCTACTTAGTGACCATAACGTACATTAACATTAACTTAGTTACCGAATAGTTTAACGAAGTTAATTTCACATAACGTAAAAGATAGAGTTTTAGAGCGTATACATGTTTCTCCCCCTGTTGTTCAAAACCGGATAAAATAGGGGCCGTGAACTCACCTTAAATTGCTCGGTTAGAATAACGCAAAAGAAGCAAATGATGGGACCGCTAATCGCGTCCTAACATGCCAACCGATTTAAAGTTAGTGTGTGAACACACTGATACAAAACCCTACGCATAACTAACACACAGTGCGGCACACGTAATAACCAATTCGAAAACATAATCATGCATGCAAAGTATCATCATACAAAATAATGATCAAACCAACTTTTCATAAACACAGATTAACTCATACAACACTTTGGTACACACTAACGCAAGTTATCATGTTTCGGCTTGTACGCTCATAACTGGGCTGTTTTCGAGGATTTTTATAAAATAGTTCCAACGTTCCAAAAATTTCAATTTTTTTAAAGGAGATGTCAATTAGACTATAGAATTTTATGTAAAATTTTCAAACCTTAAATTTTACCAATTATTTACAAACATTTATATACTAGGCTGCAGTCAGATTCGTTGCTTTCTGACTGCAGTCCACGAGAAAAATTATTTAAAAATCATCGTTCATCCAATTAACAAAATTCCAGTGAGAGATTTCCGGAAATTCCCATCTCCATTTACTGTAGATATTTCGTGACCTAACCCCCTACAGACTATGAGATCCGACTCGATAAACAACCAGCAAATTCTATAGAATTTACGCAGCTTCAGCTGCTGCACTAAATGACCACTTAAAAATAACAAACGACCTCAGAAAAATATGAATCCATCGCCATTAGAAGTGTTTTTCAAAAATACACGTCTTAGGCTTCAGAAAATCCACTTTTCGATAAATAATGATCAGGTACAACCAATTGAAGTTGGCTGTAAATGTCAATCAGCAAACTGTTTTCGACTTTTATCGCATTAGAACATGCTTAAACGATCATGACGCTTAGTAATAATGATTAACAACAGGTTTATTTGTCAAATATCATCATGTATATCAATATTCATGCAAACCCTAATTATATAACATGATCTTTATCGCTAAAACACAGCCTATGATTTTAGTATTCAACATAACATCACAATCGCAAAGATTCGCACATTCATCCGAACTAATCATAAATCACAACACTTTTTCATACTAATAATCCTACCATTACATATAATCATGATCAAGATTACACAAACCCTAATGTGAATCGCAAAACAATTAAACTCTAACCTTGAAACGATGATGATTAGCGAACCGGGACAAGCTTGGAACCAATCCGGGAGATGTGGGATTTTGCGATCAAATACTGCTAGCGAACCGAGGGGGGGGGGTTTGGGTGAAGTGGCTTGGGCCTCAAGTTTAGGTTATTTCCTTGGGCCGCAAGGAGGTGTGGGTGGCAGGTTGGGTTTGCTTGGTCGCGAAGTCGTAACGTTTCACAAGCTTGGTTCGGTTTATAATTAAAAGTTACTAAAATATTATTTACTAAAATATTATTTGCGACATGGAGTTTATAAAATATGAAATCACAAACGTCTAATAACACATAGCACGTAATTTAGATACAACCCGTCTAATAACACATAGCACGTGATTCACCCTATAGATTCACAAAGTTAGCATAGTTATTGCGAGCGTGTAATTTAATTCTCCGAATTAAATCAGCGTAGGAGTGAATAACCGTAAAGTAGCGCGTTTAAGATACCTGAAAAGCCGGGATGTCACATTATCCCCATGTTAAAAGAATTTTCGTCCCAAAAATTGAGTAAACGCGGTTTAGAATGCAACGCACAAAGATTCAGTTTGTTAGAACAAGTAATTCCCAGGCTGTTACATCATCCCCATGTTGAAAGAATTTCGTCCCGAAATTTAGTCGGCGGTAACGTCGGATTGCTGCTCAGCTGCAAAAAGGGGTGGATATTTGCTTTTCATTTGGTCCTCTCTTTCCCACGTGAACTCCGGTCCACGCTTAGAGTTCCAACGAACCTTGATGATCGGTATCTTGCTGTGCCTTCGAGTCTTAATCTCACGGTCCATGATCTCGATAGGTTGTTCCACAAAATGCAGTTGCTCATCCACTTGAATCTCATCCAATGGAATGACTAGGGTCTCATCTGATAGGCAGTTCTTCAGATTGGACACATGAAAAATGTTGTGAACTCCACTGAGTTCGAAAGGAAGGTCTAATTGATAAGCTACGGGCCCGATACGCTTCGAAATCACAAATGGGCCTACGTACCGTGGATTTAGTTTACCTCGTTTCCCAAAACGAATTACACCCTTCCAGGGTGACACTTTCAGTAGGACGCGATCACCTACTTGAAATTCGAGCGATTTACGTCGTTGATCAGCGTAACTTTTTTGTCGATCTCGTGCCGCTGCCATGCGGTTTCTGATTTGCACAATCTTTTCGGTAGCCTCAAGGATCAACTTAGGACCTGTGAGTTGATTGTCACCGACTTCTGCCCAACAGACCGGTGATCTACATTTGCGACCGTACAATGCTTCAAACGGTGCTGCCTGAATACTCGTATGGTAACTATTGTTATACGAGAATTCCACTAAAGGCAGATGGATTTCCCAACTGTTCCCGAAGTCTACCACGCATGCTCTAAGCATGTCCTCCAGGGTCTGAATGGTCCTTTCACTTTGACCATCCGTCTGAGGGTGGTAAGCTGAGCTCATATCTAAGCGTGTACCTAACGCTTTCTGAAGTGACTGCCAAAAGTTGGATGTGAAACGAGTATCTCTGTCTGAAATGATGGACGTTGGCACTCCGTGCCGAGAAACTACTTCCTTAATGTAGATGCGAGTCAACTTATCCATCTTATCTATTTCTTTGGTCGCTAGGAAGTGTGCAGACTTAGTTAGACGATCCACGATTACCCAGATGGTATCGCAACCACCCGGAGTTCGCGGGAGTTTAGTGATAAAGTCCATCGAGATTTGATCGCATTTCCACACTAGGATCTCAGGTTGCTGAAGTAGCCCTGATGGCTTCTGGTATTCCACCTTGACTTTCGCACAAGTCAAACACTTGCTCACGTAGGTGGCTATATCCGCTTTCATGTTGGGCCACCAGTACGCGGCTTTAAGGTCTTAATACATCTTATCCGAACCAGGATGGACAAAGTATCGGGATTTGTGAGCTTCGTCCATAACTAGCTTCCTGAGGTCTCCGTAGAGAGGTACCCATATACGATTCATGAAATACCGGGCACCATTGGGTTTCACTTCCCAATCGCGTTCCATCGTTCCCACAGATTCGGCCTTGATGTTTTCTTCCTTAACTGCTTCTAGCTGCGCGTCACGTATCTGTTCGGGTAACCCAGAATGAATTGTGAACTGTAGTGCTCGTACCCGACGAGGTTTCAAGTGCTCCTTCCTACTGAGGGCATCAGCTACCACGTTAGCTTTACCCAGGTGATACCGAATGGCACATTCATAATCGTCCAGGAGTTCGATCCAACGACGCTGTCGCATGTTCAACTCCTTCTGGTCGAAAATATGTTGGAGGCTCTTGTGATCCGTGTAAATTGTGCACCTGGTTCCATATAGATAGTGTCTCCAAATCTTAAGTGCAAACACAAGTGCTCCCAATTCCAGGTCATGTGTCGTGTAGTTTTTCTCGTGGACCTTCAACTGTCGGGATGCATACGCGATGACCTTATCACGTTGCATGAGCACACATCCCAACCCCTGAATGGAAGCGTCACAGTATACCACAAAATCATCTGTCCCTACTGGCAAGGACAAAATGGGCGCACTGCAAAGCTTCTTCTTCAGTAATTGAAATGTTGCTTCCTGTCTGTCACCCCAAGCATACTTGGTGCCCTTCTGAGTGAGAGTGGTAAGCGGTTGTGCATTCTAGGAAAATCCCTCGATGAAACGTTTGTAGTAACCAGCCATACCCAAAAATTGGCGGATCTCCGTCGGTGTCCTGGGTGCTTCCCAGTTCTTGATAGCATCGATCTTGGCGGGATCAACGTGTATACCCTTTTCATTCACGATATGCCCGAGGAACTGAACTTCTGGAATCCAGAAATCACACTTCGAAAATTTGGCATATAGTTTCCTGTTGAAGTAGTTCCAGGAATAACCGCAGATGCTCATCATGTTCTTCTTCACTCTTAGAGTAGATGAGTATATCATCGATGAACACGATGACAAACTTGTCGAGGTACGGCTTACACACGCGGTTCATGAGGTCCATGAACACCGAGCGCGTTGGTGAGACCGAAGGGCATGACTAAGAACTCGTAATGGCCATACCGAGTGTGAAATGCCGTCTTGGAGATATCCTCCTCCCTGACGCGTAGCTGGTGATAACCGGACCATAGATCAATCTTGGAGTAGTAGCTTAACCCTTGAAGCTGGTCGAAAAGATCGTCGATGCGAGGTAATGGGTATCGGTTCTTGACGGTGACCTTATTGAGTTCCCTGTAGTCGATGCACATGCGGAAGGTCCCGTCCTTCTTCTTGACAAAAAGGACCGGAGCTCCCCATGGCGAAGTACTGGGTCGGACAAATCCTTTTTCCAACAATTCCTGAAGTTGGGTAGACAGCTCTTGCAGCTCTGCTGGAGCTAAGCGGTACGGGGCCTTGGCGATAGGAGCCGCATGGTTCGCCAATTCGATTTCAAACTCCACTTGTCGATATGGTGGAAGACCAGGTAACTCCTCTGGAAACACATCGGGAAAGTCACGGACGACAACGATATCTTCAATCCGCTTCTCATCCTTAGGCTGCTCGGTGACCAGTGCGAGCAAAGCGAAGGAGTTCTTTCTCCGAAGATACTTCTGAGCTTGCATGTAAGAGATGATGTTTGTGACGGCACCTGCCTTCTCGCCTTGCACCATCAAGACTTCGTCGTTAGAGAGCGGAATACGGATAGCTGTCTCGAAACAGAGAACTTCAGCTCGGACGTCGGATAGCCAGTCCATTCCGGCTACCACGTCAAAACTACCCATAGTAGTTGTCATCAGATCAATAGTAAAGGTGTGACCCGCGAGTTTAAGTTAACAGCCGGTTACTAAATGGGTCACATCTACAGATTGACCATCGGCTAGTTCTATGACGTAAGGGGTCTCTAGGGGTTTAGGCGTGAGATTTAGGTTCTTCCTAAAAGACTCAGATATAAAACTCTTATCCGCACCCGTATCAAAAATTACAGTAGCAAAATGATCGTTAAGGGGAAAGTTACCAGTGACCACATTCGAGTCGTTTCTGGCCTCTCCGCAGCCCAGCGTGAATGCACGACCTTTGGCACCTCCTCTGCCACCATTTCCATTGTTGCCATTCTTGTTATTGTTGTTGTTGTTGTTGTGGTTGTTGTTGTTGTTCCCACCATTGTTGTTGTTGCGAAGCTACGGGCAGTGCTACCGCACTGATAGCATCCCCGGTTATTACCTTGCTGTAGACCCTAGTGCTAAATTTGATTTTGTCGAGACATGATTTCCCCGCGACAATCCTTTGCCTGTGTCCCGCTTTGTCACATCATTGGCAGCGATTTCCGGCGCAAGGGCCGTGATGATGGAGGTTACAACGGTTACATTGCGGCTTTCGACCCGCATAGCCGCTCGAGTTCTGGTTGTTGTTGGCAGACTGATTGTTGTGACCCCGATTGTTGTTGAAGTTGTTGGACCGCTTCTGGTTTCCTTGTTGTGGCTGGGCTGATGAAGACTGTCGAGCAGGTGAATCTTCAAATTTTCTTTTGTTGTCAGGGACAATTTCAGTTGCACCCCTAGGTGGCAACTTCCTTTGCTCCACCGCCTTATCGGTGAGTTTATGCGCCATCCTAATTGCTTGATGCTCTGTCGTAGGGTTGCTAGACATTACCATGCCCTGGATCTCAGGGACCAGACCCCCAAGATAAAACTCAAGTCGTTTTTCGACGGTGTTAGCCAAATCGGGACATAGGAACACCAGATCATGGTGTTTTGCTGTGTACGCTTCAATTTCAGACCCTACCATCTTGTGGTTCCATAACGCCTGTTCCAACTGTTGAACTCTGTCCCGTAGACAGTATTCCTCCTTGATTAGGGCCTTAAACTCGGTCCAGGCCATTGCGTTCGCCGCAAGAAGTCAACACGTTTGGACTTGTGCGTTCCACCAGGTCAATGCCCCATCTTCCAACGTAGAGGCAACATACTTGACCTTATTAGCTTCAAGGCAATTGCATATCTCGGAAACTGATTCAGACTTTTCAATCCAACGGACCAGTCCTATGGGTCCTTCAACACCCGTGAACTTGCTCGGTTTCGCATCGAGGAACATCTTGTAGGGGTTAAGACCCCCTCCTAAGGATAGAAGATAGGTAGTCAGCGAGAAAGTCCACTAGCCAAACTATTAGATTTTTCCATGAAAATTTAATAATGGTTACCTGCTGGTGGGTTTTGAACACCTGCCAGAGCAGCATTCACGTGTTCTTGGATTAAAGCGGCCAATTCTTTAGTTGACATGTTGAGATTTCCGCGACGACCGGTTGCCATTTCTGATCTTCGCAAGACAACACAAATACACACCGATAAGTATATATGTCCAATATAGTTATCATATTCCACACTTCAAAAATCACACAAATTATGTCAACCCGACAATATAAACAATCAAAAGGAACATTCGATTAAATAATTGCAATGTCTCACAAAATACCAAGCAAACATCTCAGTTTAATTATGAAATTTCAAGTTCAAACATAAGTGGAAACAAACAAACTAAAGGAAGCAAAACGGGGATTGGCGAGACGAGTTAGTCTTCTACATATCCATCTCCCAAGTCGCTATCAATGCCGTCATCCTCTGCGGTGTTTTCAGCTTCAACAGCCGGGTCCTGTTCCAGCTCTTCTTCCTCCGGATCCTCCTCCGGTTCTTCCTCTGGATCCTCCTCCGGGTCTTCCTCTGGATCCTCCTCTTCGTCCTCTACCAGCGCTGGAGGGGCCGATGCTGGTGCGGGTACGGGGACAGGTGGTGCTTGGTTCTGCTCCAGTTCTTGAATCCTCCAACTGGACTCAAGAACTCTGTCTTCGAGCCAGTCAGCACTCAGCCGCTCAGCACGAAAGTCCTTAGCTAAAATGTTTCGAACTTTCTTATTCTCATATTGCTTTTCCTCGAGCTCTCCAATTTTACCAGTTAGTTGACGTATCATCCATCCCTGTGCTTCAATAGTCTCCTGCATTCTCTCTAGCTGATCCTGTTGTTTCCTTAACACGTCTCTAAGTAGATTGTCCCCCACTCCTAAAGAGTTGACCGGTTCGACCGATATAGCGGTGGTCGGACGGGAGAACGACTCCCCTCCTAGAGCGAGTCTTTTTCTAGCAGCTGAGCGTGTCTCCACGCCCCGAGGTGGTGAGGGTTCGACCATGGGTGCCTTCCCCGACGCCCTTGATTGTCGAGATTTGTCGGATGATGATGATGACATAGCCTGCTGGGTTGGTGTAGTTAGTTACGTGTTGCGTATATACCAAAATACATATATATATATATATATCACATAAACAATTGTAGCATAACACATAATAAGATATCACAGTTCGGTGCCAACTAAGTCTAGTGTCGTGTAACAGCCATAGTTTAGGTTTACTTTTAATGCAAACCTGGTTCTCTATAGCTAGAGGCTCTGATACCAATCTGTCACACCCTCAATTTCCACTTGCGGAGTTTTACCGCGAGGCGTGTGATCAAACCAGAATCTCAGACACTAGCAGTATCGAACGACTCTATATGATTTATTTAAACGTTTTCCAAAAACATTTGTTTAACCATTCATAGTAATTTTCAAAATATCTTAGTTTCAAAGTTAAGCGGAAGCATTAAAGTAAAGTAACGAGCGCCAACACAAACGCCAAAACCAAAAATCCCAAACATTATTCGTAAAATAAGACCAGATAAAAATTGTCTTGATCAAATGCAAGTGAGTACACCTAGCGCTCCTAGCGTCCTGAGAAACATGTAAAGAAACAAGTGTCAACATTAAAGAAGAGTGAGTTCACAGGTTTTTATAAGTTCACAAGTTCGGTTTAAAAGTTTATTTTTCCCCGTTATCCCTAACCCGGGATAACGACATAGTTCCATTATTCCTAACCCGGAATAATAATGTTGGTTTGTAATTAAGTTCAATGTTAACATGTAGGTAGCGAGCCTAAAGTTACGTCACATAAGAGTTCGCGATCGAAGCTGACTGTTGTTGCCTCAGTGTTTCCAGGTCTATCACTGACCATGGCGAAAGTTAGGCCAAATTAATCACCCGTTGACCATTCCCAGTCGGCTAGCGCGACTAGCTCGGGTGGGGCTTGTCAGGCCCAGTAGTACTACCATAATTTCCCCGCTATCTAACCCAATACTAACGATCCGAGAGTTAGTTGAGGACTTCCATGATATAGCTACTTAGTGACCATAACGTACATTAACATTAACTTAGTTACCGAATAGTTTAACGACGTTAATTTCGCATAACGTAAAACATAGGGTTTTAGAGCGTATACATATTTCTCCCCCTATTGTTCAAAACCGGATAAAATAGGGGCCGTGAACTCACCTTAAATTGCTCGGTTAGAATAACGCAAAAGAAGCAAATGATGGGACCGCTAATCGCGTCCTAACATGCCAACCGATTTAAAGTTAGTGTATGAACACACTGATACAAAACCCTACGCATAACTGACACACAGTGCGGCGCACGTAATAACCAATTCGAAAACACAATCATGCATGCAAAGTATCATCATACAAAATAATGATCAAACCAACTTTTCATAAACACAGATTAACTCATACAACACTTTGGTACACACTAACGCAAGTTATCATGTTTCGGCTTGTACGCTCATAACTGGGCTGTTTTCGAGGATTTTTATAAAATAGTTCCAACGTTCCAAAAATTCCAATTTTTTTAAAGGAGATGTCAATTAGACTATAGAATTTTATGTAAAATTTTCAAACCTTAAATTTTACCAAATATTTATAAACATTTATATACTAGGCTGCAGTCAGATTCGTTGCTTTCTGACTGCAGTCCACGAGAAAAAATTATTTAAAAATCATCGTTCATCCAATTAACAAAATTCTAGTGAAAGATTTCCGGAAATTCCCGTCTCCAGTTACTGTAGATATTTCGTGACCTAACCCCCTACAGACTATGAGATCCGACTCGATAAACAACCAGCAAATTCTGTAGAATTTACGCAGCTTCAGCTGCTGCACTAAATGACCACTTAAAAATAGCAAACGACCTCAGAAAAATATGAATCCATCGCCATTAGAAGGGTTTTTCAAAAATACACGTTTTAGGCTTCAGAAAATCCACTTTTCGATAAATAATGACCAGGTTATAGCCAATTGAAGTTGGCTGTAAATGTCAATCAGCAAACTGTTTTCGACTTTTATTGCATTAGAACATGCTTAAACGATCATGACGCTTAGTAATAATGATTAACAATAGGTTTATTTGTCAAATATCATCATGTATATCAATATTCATGCAAACCCTAATTATATAACATGATCTTTATCGCTAAAACGCAGCCTATGATTTTAGTATTCAACATAACATCACAATCGCAAAGATTCGCACATTCATCCGAACTAATCATAAATCATAACACTTTTTCATACTAATAATCCTACCATTACACATAATCATGATCAAGATTACACAAACCCTAATGTGAATCGCAAAACAAGTAAACCCTAACCTTGAAACGATGATGATTAGCGAACCGGGACAAGCTTGGAACCAATCCGGGAGATGTGGGATTTTGCGATCGTGAGGGGGGGGGGGGCTGCCGTCGGCCTTCTCTTACAGACTAGGGTTTTTTTTTTTTTTAACACATCTCATGCATACATACATTTATATATAACAAGGGAAATGGGAGGGGGGCGTGACCGCAATGGGGGGGGTTTGGGTTAAGTGGCTTGGGCCTCAAGTTTAGGTTATTTCCTTGGGCCGCAAGGAGTTGTGGGTGGCGGGTTGGGTTTGCTTGGTCGCGAAGTCGTAACGTTTCACAAGCTTGGTTCGGTTTATAATTAAAAGTTACTAAAATATTATTTACTAAAATATTATTTGCGACATGGAGTTTATAAAATATTAAATCACAAACGTCTAATAACACATAGCAAGTAATTTAGATACAACCCGTCTAATAACACATAGCACGTGATTCACCCTATAGATTCACAAAGTTAGCATAGTTATTGCGAGCGTGTAATTTAATTCTCCGAATTAAATCAGCGTAGGAGTGAATAACCGTAAAGTAGCGCGTTTAAGATACCTGAAAAGCCGGGATGTCACAAGAAGGGCAGAACGGATATCCCCGGATGAATCACCAGCATAAAAACCCGGAACTTCAGACGTTGGCTATGTATCAACGCAAGATTTAAGACCATGAAATCATATGCCAATGATATGTTATCCACATGACGTATAGCTTGCAGTACTTGGTGTTAGATTCTTTATGTCCTTTGAAAGATAAGCCTATTAGCACATCACATTGGATCCTTGCCTTTTCAGCTTCGATACCTTACATGTGTTAGTCAAAATTCGTTAGTATGGAAATTTATTTCACTTCCCAAGCATGAAATTCTCCCCCTCAACCAAATATTTCTCCCCCTAAATTTGTGCAAAAGTAGAAGACTTTATGCCCAAATTTAATTTATTATTGGGGGCTAGGATTTTTTTTACTCAGTCGGTAAATCGCATCATTTTTAAAAGGTCCACAAGCACTTTGAATCTCGAGTTGCATCCGTATTAGCATCCGTATGGATCTGTTCAAGTTTAATTAAACCTCTGTCATAGCAATCTCGAATAAAATGGACTTTGATATCAATGTTCTTGGTATTGGAGTGAAAAACAGGGTTTTTGATGATTTGGATAGCGGCATCATTATCACAATAAATAGTAGTGTCAAGATAAGTCAAACCGTAATCCTCGAGCTGGTGTTGCATCCAAATAACCTAGGAACAACAAGCAGATGCTGCAATGTATTCGGCTTCTACGGTGGACAATGATACCCTTTGTTGCTTTTTGCACTGCCACGAAATGAGTCTGTCGCCCAAGTATTGACATCCAGCCGATGTAGACTTCATATCCCTGTCTGTCCCTCCAAGATTTTAGTCAGAAAAAGCAAACAAATCAAAGTTCGAATCTCAAGGATACCATAGCCCAAGCTTTGGGGCTCCCTTAAGGTATCTAAAGATTCATTTCATAGCAGTGAGATGAGAAAGTGATGGGTTGGCCTGAAAATGAGCACACTGACAGACGGCGAACATGATGTCTTGTCGACTAGCGGTCAGATATATCAATGAGCCGATCATGGATCAATATAGCGTTGGATTAACTGGACTACCATCAGTGTCTTCATTTAAAGGAGGGTTCTCTGCTATTGGGGAGTCCATTGGCTTTGAGTTGGTCATGTCGAACTTTGCAAGAACATCTTGAACATATTTTCCTTGATGAATGAGGATGCCTTTACTGCTTTGTCGAACTTGCAGCCCTAAAAAGGTCGTCATCTCTCCCAACGAACTCATCTCGAACTTTTTCTTCATTACTTCCTCAAACTCCTTGCACAGATCCTCATTTGTTGATCCGAAGATAATGTCATCAACATAGATTTGAACAAGGATCAGATCCTTGCCAACGCGTTTGATAAAGAGCGTTTGATATATAGTTCGTCGGGTGTAACTATGAGCAAGTAAGTGCCCAGTTAAGGTTGCATACCATGCACGAGGTGCTTGGTGCAAACCTATACAGAGCCTTATCTAGCTTGTAGGTATAACCTTCTTTTTCAGTATCAACAAATCCCGGGGGTTGAGCAACATAAATCTCCTCCTTGACCTTCCCGTACAGAAAAGCTGTCTTGACATCCATCCATCTGATATACTGTAAATCCCATATAGGATGCATATGCCAAGAAGATACGAATGGCCTCAAGGCGAGCGACTGGCGCATAGACTTCATCATAATCAAGACCCTCGATCTGCTTAAAACCTTGTACAACTAATCGTGCTTTGTTCCTAACGATTACTCCGGAGTCGTCTTGTTTATTTCTTGTTAGATCGCTCCATGATTAGCATAGGAACATAAATTGGTATCTAACGTTCGTATAGGCGGAAACTATGTGACGTGTTAATCAAATACGCAAAGATTACTCATTTAAATGTTGTTTATTGATCATAAAGTTCAATTACATGTCAAATCCTGATTGGGCAAAGCTTCACCGTTCAAGTGACAAAGTTGCAGAAGTTACAAATGAAAATTTACAAGTCAGTTTGCTGGTGGGATAACAAGTTCGGGCGAACTTGTTTAGAACAAGTTCGGCCGAACTTGTTCTCACATGATGTTCCGGGCGAACTTGTGTAGTATTTATATAAATACCCTTATACTTTAACATAATCTAGCCCAAACTAAAGAGACTCGATCCAAGACTAAGACATAGACATTATGTACTAACAGACTCCCCCTTGGATATCGTCTTTGTCTTGATCAGTCTTCAAAGCTCTATCTCTGTCTAATGCGTCCAAAGAAGTTCTTGATTGGTTTCTTTCTACGTTCTTGTGATGGAATCGGTGTTTGGTCTGTAGGTGGCAATTTAGTCATGAACTGAAAACGTTTGAGTCTCGCCTCCCTACCCATATCATGAATATGTTTAATACGCTTCTCCTCTTTCAAAAACTCTTTGCACTCTAGCTCCTTCCAACTGGATTCCCACATTCTTCCAGAATTCAAACCATGCATGTAACAAACATTCACAATCCTTTGATACTGCATCGCTTGTTCTTTCTCACGCTCTTCATAGCATATCTTACTGAAGAATAAACATTTAATATCCTCCTTCGAGCAATTCACTAGCCACATCGGGTCTAGTATTCGAATCATCCTCCATAACTCTCTTAGTCCTTTTGTCCCAAACATTTCAACCCTTTCTTTAGTGATATCCAAATGATCTTCAAATCTCAACACTATCACTGCTTCGCATGTCGTAGGACCTACTTGCCACCACTTAAACAGAGGATAGAAATCTTGTTCAATCGGCATCAGGGGCATGTTTCTCATTGCTTTTGGACGCTTCATAATCAAAGTAATATCCCTTTCACCAGTCTTCTTATTTTTTTTGATTCGGCGCTTTAGAATGAACGGTTTCCAGTACTTAAAACCCTGGGTCGCTTCAAACTTAATCATCTTCCAAAGTAGTTAATCAATAAACTTCATGCGATAAGTGACATTTCTTGTCTGTACCAACTCCTCTACATCCCAGTATGGAAGTGTTTTAAAATCTTCCAAGTGTCTGAAGTATTGAACCCCTAATTCCCTCTTGATGGCATAAACGTTCAATTCTTTAAGCCACCCCAACTAAGTATATCTCCCAATGATACATCGGCATCTCTGGTAAAGAATGCTAATGGTCTTCGAAACTTTCTTTCTCTCGGCATCTCTTTGAACCGGGATTTCTTTGCTTGTGCAATCTCTTCCTTTGTCATTGGTTTTGGAAGCTTTCCATCTCATGCAGACTCAGCAATCTTATCTTTCAGCATATCTTCATTCAACTGATCAAACATCTCTTTAAATGTTGGAAACTATCAATATTCTGACCAGTATACTTTTCTGCTTCGTCCTTTTCATCATCACACGACAAGCTTGTTATAGTCATCAGCATCAGACCTACGTTTGTAACAATACTCATTCGGCTCAAACGTATCTATGTTCACCACATCTTCTTCAAAGTCAAAGTCAAATGTTTGCATCAACGTTCAGCAACTTAGCTAGATCTTCTTTCGAATAGTTGTGAACAAACTCGCCTTCTTCAACATTATGCTCAAGCATTAGAATCATCGGCTTTATCGGAATAGCAGCGACAGGATTTGCAGTAATTGCATCAATCATATCAACGTCTGTTTGCCCTGTTTGCTCTTTCTGCTCCCCCTGACTTTGATCTTCCATTCTATTAGCATCATCGTTTAGTAGTGAAGAGAAATCAAAATCATCAGCAATTTTGGCATCCACAATTTTTAGACCAACTCCACCCTGATCATCATTATAACCATCATCATTGTCAGAGTCGTCTTTGGTATCATCAACAGGTTCATCATCATCTTTATCTTCTGCTTCTTTGTCGTCTTTCTGTTCAGTTTCTCTCTCTGGTGCAATAACAGACTCAGAAGCTTTAGTAGATTCAATCATAACCTCTGTAATCTCGGGCATGCTTTCAACAACATGTTTACCCTTCCCTATTCAGCCAATTCTTTTTCTACTTTTTCCTTTGCCTCTTGCAGATCTAACCTGTCATATTCAGCAGCAAAATCAATACCCAGACTGTTGATAATACTTTCTGTAGTCTGTTCAATCTTCGATCATTCAAATCATGTTCAGATCGTAATTCAGCTATTTCTTTAAGTAATCGTTCGTTCGTGTCTTGCAAGCTTTCAATTAGGGCCTTCAAATACCCTCGATCACCTTCCAAGAATTTAACTTTGTCGTTCAGAATCTCATTTTCAACCTCGCTTTGTTTCACCAAACTTTCCAAAGCAGCTTTCTCTATTTCATTCTTCGCAACTTTGTCTTCAAGAATTTTAACTCTCTTTTCAAGCTCATCAACATCTGATTCTGGAAAGAAATCATTTAAATCTTGAATATCCACTGGATCATTAGGAATATCTCCAAATAGCTTCGACTTCGGAGTAGTCTTTGGTGTAGACTTTGGTGTACTCCTTGTGTAGAGCTTTCTGGTTGAGAAGCTGTCAGTGGATCTTGAGACTGAATAATTGGAATTTCAAGAAATTCAGGCTCAGGAGGTTCTTGTGTGACTCCTGTCTGTACTATCGTTTCACGAACATCAGAAGATTGTATTGTAGCAGCTGTAGGAGTTTCTTGTGTAACTCTTGTTGTCTCTGCACAAGAAGGTTCTTGTGTGACTTCTGTGCCTTTCTTCTTTTGACTAACATAGCGTCTGCTTTTAGGCTTTTGAACTTTCTTGTCTTTTGTCTTTGGAGATCCGGTTGTCTTCGTTGTTGTAGCTGTAGCAGAAGACTTAACTCTTTTAGCTTTCTTTTTAGGTCTCTCCTCATCTGAAACTGTTTTAGTCTCCGGTTCGTAATCTGCATCTGTTTCTTTGAGTTTCACTACAACTGTTTCAGCAATAGCTTTCTTTGTAGCTTTTTCTAACGAATCATCACTATCTTCATCTTTGTCGGATGTACCGAAATAACATCATCTTCCTGAGTAGTCTTTTCCTGACTTTCAACAACCACTGCAGCACTTGAACCAGCTTCAGTTTGAACATTTTCAGGCTCATCTTCATCGATTAACATAGTATAAACTTTCTTTGGCTTTCGCGACGCTTTCTTCTTCTCTTGAACAACTACTTTCTTAAGGAAACAATCACTGCGCTTTTCCTTGAATGTCGATAACCGTTCTAGTTCAGCGTTCCTTTCATTCTCGTCACCGCTATCATCTTTTCGCCATCTATACTCTGGTGGCGCAATATAATTTTCAGAATCTATGGCACCAAATAAAGGCTTTGCTACAGGTGCTGAAGCTTGTTTCTGGAAAGTGATAAGCTTCTTAACAGTCGTATCATCCAGGTGACTAAGGTACACGATATCATTTGGATCCTTCGCTATCTTCTTGAATTTATCGTCGATCAACATGTGTACAAACCTTGGATACATCACGAGCCTGTTCGATCCCATGTAGTTCTTCATGTGCGATCCCATGTTGTTCTTCATGTGCGTGAACGGATGTCAGCTTCTGTCACTGTTATTTCCTTATCTTCTTCTCCAACACGAACTACTGATTTAATCGCTGTATCATCATCATTCATAGCCGCAGAACTCCATAACCTATAAACATGCAATCTGTAAACCACCGTCTTTTCCGTTATAGCTTGAGAATACCGTCGAATGCTTCGAGTGACGGACATATAGTTTTGTCAAGTGTTATACATGTGTTGTGAAATTTGTTGAACGAGAGCTGGATATTACAGCAAACACGAAGATCGAGACAAAATTAGTCAAAGTTTTGACAATTTTCACAAATTACATATCAAGTTCGGGCGGACTTGTATTGCATATAAACATTACAATTCAAGTAAGTCCGGGCGAACTTACCTTAGAAATTTTAACCATTTCTTAAACAAGTTCGGTCGAACTTGTTAAAAATTATTAACATGAAACAAGTTCAGGCAAGTTCGGGCGAACTTGTCAAGAAAACATGATTTTAAAATTCTCATACAAGTTCGGGCGAACTTGTAAAACTTTAATTGATTTAAACTTGAAGATAAGTTCTAGCGGACTTGAGAGATCATTCTTTGTTTTACAAATGAGGACAAGTTCGGCCAAACTTGGTTCAAAGAACCATTTGACAAGTTCGGGCGAACTTGTCATCATCTTCATCCAAAACCTGTTAATGCATATTCAAGACTTTTGGATCAAAATTTATTGCTTTTTTATGATCGTTTATGATTGTTTAACATGTATTAAGGTTCAATTCGTTCTTTATCATCCCAAAACAAGTTCAATCGTTCAGTTTAGATCTAACTATGTTCAAAATCGGTCAAAATACGGTTCAATCTCGAATCTCTGACCATAGCCATGATAAGTAGTGTGTAAATCACCACAAATCAATATCAATTTCAGCAGCAATTCGACACAAGATTGCCAATTTCGAAAATCGCTCAATTTCGCCTAAGTTCGCTCTGAGTATGTGAAGATGAGTAATGGAGTTCGGGCGAACTTGCAAAGTATTTATACTTAACAACTTCGGGCGAACTTGTCATACAATCCTGCTTTAGAAGCACAGACAAGTTCAGTCGAAGTTGATAACAAGTCCGGGCAAACTTGATCAACTCAAAATCAAAATTTTTCAAAATTTTCAATTTAGACCCTGAACTTTTCAAATTTTACCAGTTTTAACAATCCACTCAGTTGACCAAGTCCAAGTTAATGACCTTGATTAACCAATTTGTCTGCCGAGTCCAAGTTAATGACCTTGGTTCGACCCGTTATAAACAAACTGTTGGTTTTTCTCAAAAACAAGTTTCAACTTAATGAACTTTTAATCGTTTTGGCTTATCAGATTTTACAGATTAGCTCCCAGCCCGTTGTCAATTGGATTTCCACCAGTTTAGCACCTTACCAGACTTTGAAGATCCGTTCTCTAACATTGGCTTGTAGAAACTAATGTAGAAACAAAATCTTTTTGTATATTTGTAAGTTTATGCTAAAACACACTGAAAATCTTTTTGGTTTTAATCTGTAAAGTAGATAAACTATGTACAGAACTATTTACAGAACTTTAACAAGTAAACTATGTACAAACATATTTACATACATATTTTTGTGAATTCGTGTCTAAGGATCATATCAGTTGTATGAGACGTATCACCAGTACCGTTGACCTTTTGATAACTTTAAGTTTTAAACTCGTTTACCTAGATTGTCGATATGTTTGTCCACTTAAACTTCGACACATTTCTCAATTGTTCCACTATGAATTATGAAACTTGACTTAACTATGGTTCCCATCTCAGAATATACTCCCGTATCAAGATTCCGTAGATTTCATCTTACAGGTGAATACAGCGTAATTGATATATGTATCTGGGTTAACGTAAAGCCTTGAGAGCTCAGGTTAATACCACCGTATCGACAAAGAGATGAAGGCTCGATTTAAAGGTGTGTTCCACTTAAGGAATCTTTTAAGCACTGAAAATGATTAGATCTTTCGATTCTTTTCAGCTTTGCATGCTGTTTAGGGGTTTTTAGCAAAAGCATTATAGAAGTTCTAGGCTATTGCTTTCGAAAAATCAGAAAAACTTGTATAATACCCCAGATATCAATCATCTATAAAGACCTCATATCTCAGAATCAGGCAATCTCTTAAACGAAATTTCGGAGTACTAAGTCCATATATCCGAGAGATGTTAATCCACAAGATTAAGCAGTTGTAAAATTTAGTTTATATCTCAGAAACAATTTACTGAACGTGTAAAGCCTATCGACACATCCATAGTTAGACTTGTTTATCACTTTTTAAACTTTACAATTCTTTAGCATACTGTAATAGTCCATTGATGTACTATCATTTCCTTTTTGACATAAAATTATTTTTGTCTTTTTCAATGTTTTTGTACTTTTTGAAAATTTTAATATGTTTTTGTATTTTCTCAAATATTTCTCCCCCTAAAATCAAAAACATATTTTTGTATTTTAGTTTTTAAGAAAAACTAATCTAAAAGATATACAAACCAATGTGGATCACGTGAACTCGTCATCCGATCCATATTCAACCTCTGCCTCCGCACCTGTCAACAAATTTTTAATACTGTTAAGCCTCATGAGATATTTAAATCTTGTTAAAGGAAAAGCTTTGGTATAAAAATCAGATTTTTGTTCATCGGTGTGGATTTTTTCAATTCGTACCAACTTCTTTTGATAGCAGTCACGAATGAAGTGATAACGAATTTCTATGTGTTTAGTTCGAGAGTGATGAACATGATTTTTAGTGATGTCGATTGCTGCCTTATTATCTACATATAAAGGCGTATCAAGAAATTGCAACCATAGTCCCTCATCTGTTGTTGAATCCATAGGAGTTGTGAACAACAGCTGGAAGCAGAAATGTATTCTGCCTCATAGGTAGAGAGAGAGATCGTGGTTTTTGTCTTGCATTGCCACGTTACTAATCGAGTTCCGAAGAACTGGCAACCAGCCGTCGTAGATTTTGAATTTAGCTTATCCATCCCAAAGTCAGAATCAACGTATCCCGTCAGATCAAAATTATCGTTCTTTGGATATCACAAGCCGGTGCTTGGACATCCCTTCAGGTAACAGAATATTCTCTTTACTATCTGCATGTGCGATACTCTAGGACTGGATTGGTATCTCACGCAGAGGCAGGTAGGATACATGATATCTGGGCAAGATGTCGTCAGATACATAAGAGATCCTAGCATCGACCGATAGAGCGTATCATCCACTTTGGTTCCTGTTTCGTCAATGCAAATCCCGTGATTCAGCGCCAGAGGAGTGGAAAGCGGCTTCGAGCTATCCATTTCAAACTTCTTGAGAATATCATGAACGTATTTGATTTGATGAATGAATATGCCATCTGGTAACTGATCAACTTGTAATCCGAGGAAGAATTTCATTTCACCCATAGAAGACATTTCGAACTTCTTCTTCATGATCTTTTCGAATTCTTTGCAAAGACTATCATCCATTGAACCAAAGATGATATCATCCACATAGATTTGTACGATTATTAGATTATTTCCGACTTCTTTGGTAAATAATGTACTATCCATTGTGCCTCTAGTAAAGCCATTTCCAACGAGATGTTGAGATAACGTCTCGTACCAAGCTCTCGGGGCTTGATGTAATCCGTATAGGGCTTTGTCTAGGAGATAAGCTTTGTTCTTGTTCAGCGGATCGACGAACCCCGGTGGTTGGCTGACGTACACTTGTTCCCGTAGCTTACCATAGAGAAATGCGGATTTCACATCTAACTGGTATACCTTAAAACCTTTCCAAGCTGCGAATGCAAGGAAAATGCGGATTGACTCTAAACATGCAACCCGTGCATAGACTTCTGTATAGTCAATTCCTTCTTACTGGTGGAAACCTTTGACAACCAACCGAGCTTTGTTTCTAACAATCACACCTCGATCATCCCTTTTACACTTGAAGACCCACTTCGTATCTATCGCTTTATGCTTAGGTGGTAAATCGACAAGTTTCCAGACTCCCAGTTTCTCAAACTGTAACAACTCTTCCTGCATTGCTATCACCCAGTTCTCATCACCCAAAGCTTCATTCACAGTCTTCGGCTCGATTTGAGATATGAAACATGAATAATAACAATAATCTTGAGTCGGAGCCACTCGAGTATAGAAACAACTTAAAGCTTTGTTGATTTGACTTCTTGTTTGCACACCAGTCTGTAACTCTCCAACGTTGTTTGTTGAAGGATGATAAGAATAAGATCTGGCATCTCTTCACTAGGAACATCAACGGTACTGTTCGGATTTGTGACATTAAGATCAACGATCAAATCAACTTCAGGAGCATTAGATGTAGCTTCATTTTGATTGCTCAGGCCAGCAGATTGATTCAACATGTTGGATATCTGCTCGGATTCTTCAGCGAAAGAGGATTCTCCATCATCATCGAAAGTCGGAGCTTCATCAGAGTCGGAATTCTGATTCTGAGAAGTATTAGGCTCTGTAGTTGCATTTCCTGGTTCAGTGGAAACATTTGCTGGAGTTGTAGTAGGTTCTACTTCTACTTCAGAAACTTGTCAATCAGAACACCACTATTACTCGAATGACTTGCACAAATCTTGATAATTGAACAACCACGCATCGCTTTTCCTCTGAATAGGAGTTGTGTACCGAAAGCAATCAATGTGTTATGCTTCAATCACTTTTCTCAAAGTAGGAACATAAACTCTCCTGAGAGGTTCTGTTCTTCCTCTCTGCTACGCCATTTTGTTGCGAAGTGTAAGGTGCACTGAATTCGTGCAAAATTCCTTTAGCGTTGCAAAAATCTTCCATTTCTTGTTTTTGAAATCCGTTCCATTATCGCTTCGAATCCGTCTAACAGGTAGATGATAGAGATTTTCGAGCTTCTTGAAGAGAATCACCAGATTATCGAACGTTTCATCTTTAGACTCTTGAAATAAAACCCATGAATATCGAGAATAATCATCTGTGACAACCAAACAGTATAGATCTCCAGAAATACTTCGGACGTTCACCCGACCGAAAAGATTCATATGTAGATGTTCAAGCGGCAACTTTATGGAGTTAAGAATCTTCTTAGGATGTGACTTCTTAATCTGCTTCCCTTTCTTACATTCAAGACAATGATCCGTCATGTGGAAGCTTCGATGATTCACCCCCTCGACTAAACCATTATGAACCAGAAAATTCATTTTCCTCAAATGTATATGCCCCATTTTTCTGTGCCAAAGAATCGAATCTGTAGGACCGATCCTCGATGCTAAGGAACCTAAATTTGATATCTAACGTCCATAATAGCGGAAATATTACGTCGTGTTTCCCAATATACAAGAATTAATCAGTTAATCATCAGTTTCATTGATTAAAAGTCAAGAGTACAAACTGACAGAGCTTCGCCTCCAAAATGCAAAAGTTACAAGTGAGAGAGGCTAGCTAGCTTTATATAGAGATGCAAGTTCGCTAGTGGGAGACACAAGTTCGCCCGAACTTGCCTAAGCAAGTTCGCCCGAACATGTCCTAACATGACACACATGGGCGAACTTGTCCTCATTCTACATAAATACAACATTCAACTAGCCTATTCAGCTCTATACTATACAGACTCGATATACGACTAAGAAATAGACATTATGCACCAACAGACTCCCCCTTGGATATAGTCTTCGTCTTGCATCAGTCTTCAAAACTCTGTCTTCATAATATAATTTAACGCACCCGACCGAAGAAATTCTTGTACGGCTTCTTTCGTCGTTCTTGCTTAGGATCCGGTGTCTGGTCTGTAGGAGGCACTTTATTAAAATGCTGAAATCTCTTAACACTTGCCTTCCTAGTTCTTTCATGAATTGCTTCAAGACGCTTCTCCTCTTTCAGAAACTCTACTCTTTCTAGATCTCTCCACTTTGTTTGCCACATCTTCCCTGAATTAACTTCGTGTGCATAACAAACATTCACTACTTTCTGAAACTGCATCGCTTGTACCTTCTCACATTCTTCAAAAACAATCTTGTTGTAGAACAAGGTTTTGATGTCTTCTCTTGAGCAATTAACCAACCACATCGGATCAAGAACCCTAATTGTTCTCCATAACCCCCTCATACCTTGATATCCCAATACTTCAACTCTTTCCTTTGAAATATCCAAGTGTTCTTCAAACTTTAAAACAATAACTGCTTCACAAGTCAATGGATCTATCTGCCACCACTTGAACAATGGATAGAAGTCTTGTTCAATCGGCATCAGCGGCATGTTTCTCATTGCCCTTGGTCGCTTCATTATCAATGTGATGTCTTTTTCACCCGTCTTTTTGTTTGTCTTGATTCTGTGACCAGGAATGAATGGCTTCCAATATCTAAATCCTTTAACCGCTTCAAACTTGATCAATTTCCACAACAACTGATCAATCACCTTCATGTGGTATGTAACATTAACAGTCTGAACCATCTCTTCCACGTACCAATATGGTAATGTCTTGAAATCAACAAGGTATTTGAAGTATTGCACTCCAAATTCCCTCTTGATTGCATAAACGTTCAGCTCTCTAAACCATCACAAACTCAAGCGAACTTGTTAACCTATTTACATAAACTTCGACATTTCACTCCTAAATACTGACTCGATATTATACGATGACGTAGGCAACAGACATATGCATCAACAGACTCCCCCTTGGATGTTGCCGTAGTCATCATTCTTCAATTAAGTTCCTGAGTCTTTAATGTTCTCTTGATCTTTATATCTTGAATAACTTTAACATCCATGCTCCCCATTGCTTTGAGCTTTCTGGTATCTTTAATCAACGTGTTTATCTAGCTCCCCCTCAAATGATGCTTCGAATCTCTAAGATTTGACGATTAAGAACAATCACACGTATCCACACACAAACAATTTCTTAATAGTCTCGTTGGTCAAGCTCACATTCAACATTATCAAGTTTCCATGGAAGATTTGAAAGAAAATCTTTTGGTTTTTAATATTGAATGCAGAATGTAAACAAACTGAAATGTAATATTTACAGTTTGTATTTTTGTGAGAAAACATGCTAGAGGATCATATCAGTTTTTGAGACATATCACTAGTACCGTTGACCTTTTAATGACTTTAAGCTTTAAACCTGTTTACCTAGATTGTCGATATATTTGTCCACTTAAACTTCATCACATTTCTCAATTGTTCCAAGATATGTTAGGTATGAATTATAGAACTTGACTTAACTATGGTTCCGACCTCTTGAATATACTCCCGTATCAAGATTCCCTAGATTTCATCTTACATGTGAATATAGCGTAGTTGATATATGTATCTGGGTTAATGCGAAGCCTTGAAAGCTCAGGTTAGTACTACCGTACATACAAAGAGATGAAGACTCGACTTTAAGGTGTGTTCCTTTTAAGGAATCTTTTCAGCACTGCAAATGATTAGATCTTTCGATACTTTTCAAGATTGCATGCAGCTTAAGGTTTATTGCGAAAGTATTATAGAAGTTCTAGGCTATTGCTTCCGCAAAATCAGAAGAACTTGTATAATACCCCAGATATCAACTATCTATAAAGACCTCATATCTCAGAATCAGGCAATCTCTCAAACGAAATTTCGGAGTACTAAGTCCATATATCCAAGATGTGTTAATCCACAAGTTTAAGCAGTTGTAAAATTTAGTTTATATCCCGAAAACAATTTACTGAACGTATAAAGCCTATCAACATATCCACAGTAAGACTTGTTTATCACTTTTAAACTTTACATTTCTTTAGCATATTGTGATAGTCCACTGATGTACTATCATTATCTTTATTTGCACAAGTAATCTCATTTTTCATTTTTCAATGTTTTTGATATTTTATGATTTTCTATTGTTTTTGGCTTTTTCAATCATTTTATCTATCTAAAATGATTTCGAAACGATGTTTTTCAATTTTACAAGAACTTTTTACAATTTTTAAAATTTTTTTTCTCCCCCTAAAATTTAAAACATCTTATTAAAATCGAAAATCAGAATCTTCCATTTTAACCTTTTAACGACTTTTTACGAATGTGAACGCGAGACTACCATTATGTTTGTGTGGAATATCACTCCTGTCCTCTGTCTCTCTGTATGAACAACCACTGCTTCTGAAATTACCTTTGGCTGGAAGCTTGGTTATCCTGCACATTCAAACAAACTTTAATCAGTTTTGAATTGGAACCCAATCCATTCTGGATTTAGGTTTACCAAAATCATTAACATCTGAAGTAAACAAACATTCACACTCTTTTTTATATTCAAACAGTTTGATAGAAACTTTATTTGAAAATTTTACTTTCTTTGATTTTTTAACTGTTTGAATTATCAAAATTTTCTCCACTGCTCTCTCTTTTTTCCTCAGATTTGTATATGATGAATTCGTTTTACTTGACTGTGAGTAAAATGATTCATTAGAACTTTTATCTGATTTTTTAGACGTATCCGAGGACAAAATCTTTTCCAAATACTCTCTAACTTTTTTCCTCTTTTTTCTTAATCTGTCTTTTTGCCCTTTTGATAACTTGACTTTTTGTTATTTGGGCTCCTCTACAGTTTTCTCATTTTTCTTCTCTGTTTTCTTCTCCTCTGGTCTTTTCTCCCCCTGAGATTTAACCGATCTTCTTTTCAGATTAGTCGGACAATCCCTGGAAATATGACATTTGATTTGACTTTTATAGCATCTTCTCGTATCAAATCTCTTTTTCTGGCAGTTAACAGAAATGTGTCCACCAAATCCACAGTTGTAACACACTCTGTTATCGTACGATCTCTCCATTCAGACCAAACATCCAAATCAGCACATTGATTTGACGTGTAGTAGTCATCTTTCCTGCTTCTTCTGTAAAATTGATTTGACTTTGAAGCACTGTGGTCTGACCTGCACCACTTATTCTCAAATTTTTGTGAGTTTTTATAATGATTGGATGACCGTACCGATGAGTTTTTATTTTTGTTTTGAAATTTTTTAGAATTTTGTTTTTCATGTTGTTTTTGTTCTCCATTCTGCTTAGAAGGTTTTTGCGTTGAGCATTCACCTTTTCAGTAGATTGTAGAACAGTTTCTTGAAATTTTTCTTTTAGTTTTAAAAATATTTCATGTTTATCATTTTTAGCTCTTTCATCATCGATAGTATCATCACAATCTTCAATTATGACATCGTCATAATTTGTAACAATGTTACTTATTGGAATTTCCTTTCTATTCACATTGATCGGTTTTGGACATATATGATCTAACTTTAATGAGTAGGTCACAAAACCTTTCAATAACTTTTCTGAATTAACAACTTTATTTTTAACAGTCTCAACTTCTTTTTCAAGTTGAGCAATTTTCTCAATATGAGAATTTATTGCTTTTTGATTTTCTATATTTAATTTTTCAAAAACAATTTTATCATTTTTAAACATTTTCATTTCATTTTGAAAATCTACTACCATTTGTAATTTTTCATTTTCTAAATTTTTATTTTGTTTTCAAAATTCTTTTCATTTTCTTTTAATTTTTTATTTTCTAATGTCAAACTCTCAATCTCATTCAAAAGTTTGGCATTATCTGCCAGATAATTGTCTACATCATAGACCGGGCAGACTAGTTTAGAACTTGAAGACTCATTTGTGGATATACTTGAAACTAGAGCTTCACAGTTCTTAACTACTACACTCTCTTCTCTCTTCACCTGATATTAATTTTCAGAGATATCCAGATTTCTTTTGCAGTCTTGTACTCAGGCAGTAGTATCAAGATATGTTCGTTAACAGATTGTTGAATCAGATTAATCATTTTCTTATCAGCAAAATACGCCTCTTTCTGTTACGTAGAATACTTGCACTTCTCTAGAATATTCTGATTCTCATCTCTTGGAACTACATATCCTGTTTCGATCGCCACCCAACTGCTAAAATGCGTAGCTTGGACCCAGCTCTCAAATTTTCCTTTCCAGACGTCATACTCGTCCATACTCATCAACTTTGGCGGCTTCACAGACCCCATTTTGTTTTCCAAACTAATATGTCGTTCAGAACACTTGAAAAATGATTAGCAAACAGACAATTTTAGTAAAAAATTGACTTTTTAACCGATAATATTAACGTATCCGTTTGCTAAAAACGTTTAAAATTTTTCAGAAAATTGTTTTTACCAGATTTGAGCTTTAAACTCGTCTCGTCAATATGAATCTAACGATATATAATGTCCGAGACATTTTTCGGGATTTTCATGCCTTTTTTTAGAAACCTTAGACAAGTTCGAGCGAACTTGTAATAGCTTGTGAGACAAGTTCGGGCGAACTTGTGCTAACAAACAATCATATTTAACAAGTTCAGGAGAACTTGTATATTGCTTGACAAGTTCGAGCGAACTTGTGAGACTTTTCGAAAGAACTTACAAGTTTGGGCGAACTTGTAAGATATTTCAAGAGATTTTACAAGTTCGGGCGAACTTGTAATAAATTTTCAACAAAATTTAATCAAATTCGGGCGACCTTGATGAAATCTTAATGAAAAGTATGCAAGTTCGAGCGAACTTATCAAATATCTTGAAAAATCAATCAAGTTCGGGCGAACTTGATGAAAAGTTATGAATTTTTCAGTCAAGTTCGAGCGAACTTGATGTCAAGTTCGAGCGAACATGAGTTATTCGACATGGTTTTTTGCAATTTTTTACATGAATTCGTTTGTTTTAAGCTCTGATCTTTTCAAGGGTTTATCTATTATGGATTTTACGTATTATACTTGAAAATCAGTCCATTTTGTCCGTGAATTGTCCAAGAAAAGTTAAAAATAGAAGAAATGAGTAGAAGATGAGATGTTCTATGTCCAATGTCTTCAAATTAGACCAATCCTGCTCTGATACCACTTGTAGGTCCGTTGTACGGATCTTTCTGGTCCTAATCTGACAAACCTAAGGTAAACGTGCGGAATCCGTTTGCATAGGCGACAGTGGATACACTCATTTGTTTCTATTTAATCACTGTTTCATTAATATTCAACATTACAGATCCTGGAAACACTTGGACAGAGCTTCGCCTCTGTCGTGACAAAATATCTGAAAGTTACAAATGAAATCACAAGCTACCTATTTATAGGTAAACAAGTTCGCTGGTGGGAAAGCAAGTTCGGGCGAACTTGCATAGACAAGTTCGGCCGAACTTGTCTAAACCATCACAAACTTAAGCGAACTTGTTAACCTATTTACATAAACTTCGACATTTCACTCCTAAATACTGACTCGATATTATGCGATGACATAGGCAATAGACATATGCATCAACAGATGGTAAACGTTCACCTCCTTGAACCAACCCCAACTCAAGATATCTCCCAATGAAACATCTTTGTCTCTGGTAAAGAATGCTAGAGGATGTCGAAACCTATGTTCGCGAGGCATCTCTTTAAACTAGGACTTCTTTGCTTGAGCAATTTCTTCTTTAGTCATAGGCTTTGGTACTTTTCCACGTAAAGATTGTTCAATCTTTTCTTTCAGCATGTCTTCATTTAGCTGCTTGTACATCTCCTCGAAAGTAGGAAAACTTTCAGAATTAGGACTGATGTACTTCGCAGTATGGTCTGTTTCATCATCAGAAGACCAATCTTCCACGATCACTCAATTATACTCGCCAGCTTCAAATCTTCTAACATACTGATAATCGTTTGGCTCGAAAGTGTTAACATTCAACACATCTTCTTCGAAATCAAACTGAAGATCTGCAGCATCAACTTCAACTAACTTTGCAAGATCTTCCTTAGTATAGTTATGTATAAACTCACCTTCCTCCACGTTATGTTCAAGCATTAACAATAAAGGCTTCGTGGGAACTGTAGCAACTGGTTTAGCAAATCTATCAACACTCAACAAATCAATCTCATCAGTTGGCCCTTTCTGCCCTGACTCCCCCTCACTTTTATCATCCATTCTGTTTGATTCATCATCCATAAGTGAAGAAAAATCAAATTCACTTGAGATTTTGGCTTCAGTGATTCTAATACCAACACCACCCTGATCGTCATCATCATCGTCAGCTACATTCTAATCCTCATATTCCAAATCATCTTTTTCCTCATCATCTTTATCCTCTTTTTCAGCTTCTTCATTGTCCTTTTCTTCAGAAGCAACTATAGGATCAGAAGGCTTGATAGATTCGTCAACCTTTGGAATATCGGACTCAGAAGCTTTAGAAACATCTTCAACAGATTTCTCAGCAGCCTCAGAAGATTTAGGGGCTTCACCCTCAACATTCTTTCCTTTACCACTCACTGCTAATTCTTTCTCAGACCTTTCTTTTGCTTCTTGTTGATCCAGACGACCATATTCTTTGATAAAATCAATCCCCAGAGAGTTAGTAAAACTTTCTGCAACATGATGAATCTTCGATCGTTTAGAGCTTGGATTGACTTTAACTCTGTAATTTCGGTCTGCATCTTCTCATTGGCATCTTGCAGACTTTCGATCAATGCTTTAAGATATTCACGTTCATTCTCTAATACTTTCACTTTGTCATCCAGTATTTCTTTCTCAACTGCGCTTTGATTCATTTTATTAATCAACTCAGCTTTCTCCTCCTCCTTCTTAGCAACTTTCTCTTCTAACACCTTCACACGTTTTTCCATAAGTTCAACATTAGTCTCTGGAAAGAAATCGTTTAGATCTTGCAGGCTAATCGGATCACTATGCATATCACCAAAAATATTAGGCCCTGCAGATTTTGGTGTTTACTTTGGAGTAGCAGCCTTTGGTGTCGAATTCTTTGGAGTAGAACTTTCTAAATTTGAAGTCGTTGGAGCAACTGGCGATTGAATAACAGGTACTTCCACAAAACCAGACACAGGAGGTTCTTGTGTAGCTGTTGGCCGTTCAGCTTCCGATGAAACAATCAGAGAAGGTTCTTGTGTGACTTCTGGACGTTCAGCTTCATTTGTATCAACAACAGGAGGTTCTTGTGTAACTCCTTTCTCCTGTGCGCTAGAAGGTTCTTGTGTAACTTCTGTGCTTTTCAACGATCCCTTGTATCTTTTGCTAACTGCCTTTTGAGCTTTCTTTGATTTCCTCTTGCCTTTTGTCTAAGGACACTCTGTAGTCTTCTTTGACGAAACAGTTGCAGACTTTACACGTTTAGATTTCTTCTTTGGTCTTTCCTCATCAGACTCTTTTTCTTGATTTAGACCGAAATCAACATCCATTTCTTTTTCTTTTTCTGTTGCTGTCTTTTCAGGTTCTTTCACCTGTTCTTCGTCAGATTCATCATCGTGTTCAGAAGTAGCAGATATAACATCTTCCTGAGTCGTCTTAACAGTTTCCTGACTCTCAACAACTACCGCAGCGCTCGAACCTGCTTCAGTATGAATATTTTCTGGTTCATCTTCGTCAATGAGCATCGTTTCAACCTTTTTAGCTGCTCGTTTCCTCTTAGGCTTATCAGCTTCTGCCTTTAAGAACCACTCACTTCTAGCTTTTGGCTTGAAGTCTTTGAACCATTCCTTCTCAGCATTAAGTTCTTTCTCATCATTGCTACCGTCTTTCCTCCATTTGTTGTCAGACGGCGCAACATAATTTGGATCTTTAATAGCCCCGAAAACTGGCTTTGCAACAGGAGCTGATGCTTGCTTCTGAAACTTTATGAGCTTCTTCACTGTTGTTTCATCAAGACGAACTAGATAAAACACATCGTTTGGATCTCGTGCTATATTCTTGAACTTTTCATCAATCAACATCTATACGAAACTCGGATAAAGACAAAGTCTTGAATCTTCAATATTCTTGGACATGTGTGTGAAAACAAGCTTAGAAAAGTTGAACGGCTTCTTCAGAATAAGTGGCGTTGCCATGCAGGCTAAATAATCTTGCACGTCGTCGAGACTAGCCTTGCGATGTGTCACACCCCAACCGATGGCAGAAACATCGGGATGAGACGAAAACGAGATTGCTCATTGCTCACAACGCTAATAAATGACAATATTTAATTAAATCCAAATTTCATTTCACAACATTGTCAAATACAACATGAAGCAATACAATAAGTTCATAAAACATAACAAAATTTGGTACAACATTTATAAATCTAATGTCTAAAATGTGTGTATCTAAGTCCTTGCTATTTTGATTTCATAGCATCATCTCCTTCAACCTGTAACATGTTTTAAAATAAAGTCAATGCAAAAGCAAAGGCGAGTACACAAGTTTAAGCATAGCATACGTATACGAATAAAGTTTTAACAATCCTCATGGCAACCAAATCTATACAAGAGCAATATCAAGGCATGCAATACTAATAATCAAACCCTTAACGCAATCATGATGTTTTAACATGACCTCACGAATAACACGATGGAGGTGGATGCGTGAATTCCTATAGCGCTAAGCATGTCAAACGAAGGCTAAAAATAGTTAATGACTAAAGCATAGCATAACGAATATCCCAGACAAGCAACAAGTATACGATTCAATTAGTCATGTGTATAGGATTGTTTGTGCATTTCATAAAGTTTAAGTGTTTGTGATTTTTGTATATGGAAACATGTTACACCCAATAAGTGATATAAACAAAAGTGGGTCGAGTGTACTCACAAAATTGCTAAGTCTTCTTGAAATCTCGCGATGAGTTGATGAGTTGGAGAATGAGATGTCGAGGTCACCTTATATGGCAAACGAAGGTGTATGAATAATCGCGATTACAATGAAGGATTTGAATTGAAGTTGAATGTACGAATACATATATATCATAGTTTATATAACGCTATGTTGTATAAAATAATAATTAACTATATTTACCGTTATATTTATTGTTTTTATATATTTATTGTTATAAAAATTATTTGAATTCGATACGTTACCTTCCATTCTCGACTATAAAGTACGTATATACATACATATATATATATTCAAACAAAAGGTATGAGAGATATATACATATTGTCGAATGGTATAATTGATGTATATTTATTTTATCAGAAGTATAATAAGTAAGTTCATTTTGTCGAAAGTTTAATAAACATATTTTGTCGAAAGTTTAATAAGTATATTTTGTCGAAAATTTTAATAATGCATTTATGTATATTTTGTCGTTAAAGAAATATATATTGTCGTAAGGTGTATTAAATATGTTTACGTATGTTTTGATGAACACGGGCAGAGTTTCCCCTTGTTTTTGGACGATCCCGACAATCTAGTTGTCGATTAAATGTTTTCAAAACTCCACAATTCCACCAATTACCACAATAAACATATAATCCTTATCGAATTCTATAACATAAATGAGCCATATGTATATCGGTTTGAGCTAGGTTTATATTAATCATAAAACATATAAGTAACATAATAAAATTCGCGGCGTTAATAGTATACCGTGTCGTGTGTTGATTGAGTTGACTAAAGCATTGACTGAACTTGGCCCGAACACCGAACCGAACATCGAATCTGACTGGTTTGACTGGCGTTGACTGTTTGACCAGGTTTGACTCGAACCGAAACGTGTATGGACCAAGCTGACCCGAATCTGCTCGCTAACCTGCTTTGACCGAGACCCGAACCAACTGTGCTGAGCCGTGTTGAATCGTTCATGACCCGAGCCGAAGAAACCACAGCTGACCCGACAAGAACCCAAGCCAAAACAGAATCGGACAAACTCAGCCTGAACCGGAATCGAAATCGTTGAACATCCGACCCAAAGCGACACTGACCACTTCTGCCGGAGCTCCGGCGACCGCTGTCGCTGCCGTCAAAACGCGACTGAGGTCGCGCGCTGCTGTTATGTCGCCGCTGCCGTGGCTTGCCATTGACACGCCGCCACCACGGAGGTGGCCGACGGTCTCGTACACCGGGGAGAGAGGAGAGATGAGCGGGAGGGAGAGGTGAGCGTGAGTGTCTGGGGTCAGGTTTGTGTGAGGGAGAGAGAGAAAGGAGAATGGTTGTGGTGCGTGGCCGGGTTTGGCGCCGGAGCGTTTCCGGAGGGAATTCCGGTGACCGGATTTAGAGAGGAGGCAGGTTGTCTCATCTTGGGGGTGGTTTTGAGAGGAAGGAAGGATTTGAATGTATAAATAGCTAGGGTTTGGTAGGTTGGGCCCTAAAGCCCGGTTGTTGTGTTTAGAACGACCCGGTCTCGTTTTAAAGGGTCGTTTTCGCACCCGATATTTAAAAGATAGAAGAAAATTATTATTATTATTATTATTATTATTATTATTATTATTATTATTTATATACATATTATTATTATTTTTATTAAATAAAAATAATAAAATACGGGTCGTTACAGTCTCCCCTCCTTTAGGAAATTTCGTCCCCAAATTTATTCAAGAGGAAGACTTGAAAGGAATTAGGCTAAGGATGAGGGTTTACGATTGCGACTAGGAGTCGTGGACACGTGTGGAAAGCACGAATTCAGATCAACGAAGAGTTAGGTTTGCAACAAGAAGTTGCTCGACTAGAAAGATTAAAGCCATCAAGCGTAAGTAAAGCGCGTAAGTATGCGTATAGGAGAGTGGTTTAAACGAGCTTGAATAACTCAAATGATATGCCATCTAAGCAGAAAAGCTCTCGTAAGAAGTGGTATGCAGTTTAATGGTGAGTGTGGTCGAACCGTAGGTTGTTAGAAAGTTCTATCGACCTTGAAGAGCGTTAATAAATCTGGTTTTGTAGAGAGTTGCTTAATGATGGAAAACGAGAAGGTTAGGTATTTAAAATAAACTAGTTATCGAAGTAGCGGCCAATTAAGTGTGTTGCCCTCAACGAGAATGGGAGATAACTTTAGAGTAAGAAGGCATTTAGGGTTTGAATGCTTATACGATTGATTGTAAACGAGGTTGTATAAGAAGACAAGGTTAACGGGGGTAACGGAGGCATAAGAGCAGACGATTGATTCGATCAATGAATACTCGTGTAAGGATGGCATATGTATATGAACAAACGAAAACGTTACGTTAGGGATTAAGACTCGTCGTGGATAATCGGGTAGCGCGCACTTAGCAATGCAGTTGTGAGTTGTGTAAAGCTGGCGTGTTAGGTCATATTAGGGTCTGTAAAACACCGAATTTCTCATGGCACGTATTACGAAAGTTTGGCAGCATGGTGAAAACACTTATGTATAGGAAGTACCAGCAGTGTATCCACCATGTTTTGACCACGTTGCGACCGTTTCGTTACTCGATGCAATGTTACGTTCCGTGTGTTACCATACACGATAGTACACTCTATGGTTCTCATGCGCTTAGCGCTATAATCCCGTGTGCACCCGCGATTATACCGATCATCACATGATCCGCATAGCTTGTACTAGCAGCGCATGAATAAAGGTGTACATAAATTCTGAAAATAAGTTTGCGTGTGTGTAAGAATGTAGTGCGTAGGCATGTTTGCGTGCAATAAGCATGTGGCCCACGTAAGCGAATCCCTCGGGTTTCGCTCGCGCATAGGCACAAATATGAATACGAGTACAAGTATAGGTATGTGTATGAGTATAAGCATAAGTACGGAAATAAGTATAAGCATGGAGATAAGACGTATATGCATGAATGTGATGATAAGTATAAGCATGAATGATGACACGTATTTTCATGAACATGAATATGTGTATAATTATGAACGTCAACAAGTGTAAAAGACGATGCTTGTGCGTAAGATATGAATTGTATGCAACGAATTTATTTATATAAAATAGTCGAGAAATCAGGGTATGTAAAACGAATGATACGATTAAAATGTCATGCAACAGTTGACCAAACCATGTATGAGGATATGCATGTATTTTTTTTAGCAAAACTTTGAGGTTATCGCTTCTAAAATAGGTTCAGTTTGACTTAGAATGTAGGATCTAGTTTGTGAATATAAAAGAATATAAGGTACTTATTGATTATGCGTTACGTATTTTGTAATGGACGGGAGTGCTACCACTGTTTTAGGGGAATTTAAGTAAGTCGAAAGTGGTTGGTCCTTGTAATGTTTTCTTGCCCACGTGTTTTGAAATTGAGGTGACATTTTGGGTGGTGTATGACAAGGTCTTAAATTAGTAGGTTCGCATTGTTTTCAAAGGATATTACATCAAGATAAGAAATTTGAAATTCAGTGGTTCTTGTGAAACGTTGACCCTTGAGAGGAAATATGGGATAATGGATTTAATTATCGTTGAAAGGTGTTTAGCAAAATGTTTTCTTAATCGTGATAAGAGGTTTAGAGGGTGTTTGGGGTTGAGTTTTGAAAATAGTTTCTGCATTTTGAATAACCAGAATCAGATAATTAGCTGTAACAAAACGTGCTGCAGAAAGATAGCGTTTGGATTTGATTATGTTGTTTGATATCCTAATAACCAGATAATCAACTATTTGAGTGTTTGATAAATAAATATATATATATACATATATATATATATATATATATAATAAATAAATAAATAAGTTTCGATCTCTACAAAACGAAAGAAATCAGTTTTTTTTATTATATACTTACCAAACACTGAAAGAATTTTTTTTTTGCGCTTTAAAAAAAACACAATAATCAAAGGAATCTGGTTAAAAATAAATAATAAATAAATAAAATAAATAAAATAATAACAATCCCAACATACCCTTAGTAACGATCCCATAATGTCTATAAGATATTGGTTTGGCTTTTGTTTACAAATGAAAGCTCTTAATTGAAGTTATCGCGTGAGCGTGTTTTAGTGATTGTGTTAAACATAAGATTTGTGGGCAAGATATTCCTTGGACCGATGAAGTTGGTAGGTAGCATTCTGTCGAGCTTTGAAAATCGTGAAACAAAACGTTTCATGTGGTGACCAAGTATATGCGTATGTGATTTATATGAAATAGAATACAAGATGGGAAATACATTTGATAAAATAGTACATTTTGAAATTCGTCTAAGTAAGAATTTTGACAATATGATAAAAGATTTAGGTATACTATTTAAACATGTGGTTTGTGTAATAAAGTCTCCAAGAAGGAAGGTTGGTAACGATCACCGAGGTATGGAATCACCCCTAATCCGTTGGTGAGGTCGTTTTAAGGAAGGAAGGAAACGGAGTTTGATCGTCTAGGTAAGGAATTCACCCCTATCTAGACGACGGTCTCCATTTCGGACTTTTCGAGAAATATAAGTCTAGTTGATGACGTTTTGAAATCATGTATGCAAATAATGTATAAGTGGATGAAAAGGTTTAATATGAATCGCGTAAAAACCTTATAATAAATTGGAAAGTTGAAAGGAATGGTAACAAGTATATAAAAAGTCATGTATAAATTGAAATGGTATAAAAGAGAGTCTCAGAAAACATCTGACTGTTTCGGGTAGAGAAACGTCGACTATTCCAAAGTGAATCGAAGCTCCTTTCGAATTAGAGAAACGTGCTTTGGCCTCTAGGTAAAATGCTCTCGTCGAGAAGCGATTAACGACATTTTACCCTTCCAGTTACTAGACGTCTCTAATTGATTGAAAAATCGAAACTTTGGCGAGATTGAAAATCGGGGATGGAACTTAATCGTCAAGGTGCGGGTTTCACCCCTAACTTGACGATTTCGTACCCTAAGTGTGGTTGGCACTCTTCAGGTCAAAATTAATTTCGACACTTTGACGAGAGTCCACTAGAGTTTGAATGGGAAGTTTTCCATCAAGGTGTGGATGTCACTCCTAACTTGATGGTGTAACTTCGTGAAATATAAAGAATAAGCGTAATGAGGGTCGTTTACCAAATTGTGGATATCACGCCTATTTTGGTGAAGTCGTCTCACTTGTGTAATACGAGTGTTTTCGAGTTTAGTATAATCGAGGAAAATGCATTAGAGAAGGCGTATGATTGAAATAATGTAACGAGTATGAACACGTAAAGCATTTCATGAATTTAACACATAAGAGACGTTTCAAGAAATTAGCATGTGAATCACGTATGGTCGAATGTGGTGCTAAACTATACACTAGGTCGAAAGCATGACAATTCTACCTAATTCCCTATAGTTATAGCTCTGATACCAATCTGTCACACCGCAACCGATGGCGTAAACATCGGGATGAGACGAAAACGAGATTGCTCATTGCTCACAACGCTAATAAATGACAATATTTAATTAAATCCAAATTTCATTTCACAACATTGTCAAATACAACATGAAGCAATTCAATAAGTTCATAAAACATAACAAAATTTGGTACAACATTTATAAATCTAACGTCTAAAATGTGTGTATCTAAGTCCTTACTATTTTGATTTCATAGCATCATCTCCTTCAACCTGTAACATGTTTTAAAATAAAGTCAATGCAAAAGCAAAGGCGAGTACACAAGTTTAAGCATAGCATACGTATACGAATTAAGTTTTAACAATCCTCATGGCAACCAAATCTATACAAGAGCAATATCAAGGCATGCAATACTAATAATCAAACCCTTAACGCAATCACGATGTTTTAACATAACCTCACGAATAACACGATGGAGGTGGATGCGTGAATTCCTATAGCGCTAAGCATGTCAAACGAAGGCTAAAAATAGTTAATGACTAAAGAATAGCATAACGAATATCCCAGACAAGCAACAGGTATACGATTCAATTAGTCATGTGTATAGGATTGTTTGTGCGTTTCATAAAGTTTAAGTGTTTGTGATTTTTGTATATGGAAACATGTTACACCCAATAAGTGATATAAACAAAAGTGGGTCGAGTGTACTCACAAAATTGCTAAGTCTTCTTGAAATCTCGCGATGAGTTGATGAGTTGGAGAATGAGATGTCGAGGTCACCTTATATGGCAAAGGAAGGTGTATGAATAATCGGGATTACAATGAAGGATTTGAATTGAAGTTGAATGTACGAATACATATATATCATACTTTATATAACGCTATGTTGTCAAAAATAATAATTAACTATATTTACCCTTATATATATCATAGTTTATATAACTCTATGTTGTCAAAACTAATAATTAACTATATTTACCGTTATATTTATTGTGTTTATATATTTATTATTATAAAAAATTATTTGAATTCGATACGTTACCTTCCATTCTCGACTATAAAGTACGTATATACATACATACATATACATATATATATATATACATACATACATACATATATATATATATATATATATATATATATATATATATTCTAACAAAATGTATGAGAGATATATACATATTGTCGAATGGTATAATTGATGCATATTTATTTTATCGGAAGTATAATAATTAAGTTCATTTTGTCGAAAGTTTAATAAACATATTTTGTCGAAAGTTTAATAAGTATATTTTGTCGAAAATTTTAATAATGCATTTATATATATTTTGTCGTTAAAGAAATATATATTGTCGTAAGGTGTATTAAATATGTTTACGTATGTTTTGATGAAAACGGGCAGAGTTTCCCCTTGTTTTTGGACGATCCCGACAATCTAGTTGTCGATTAAATGTTTTCAAAACTCCACAATTCCACCAATTACCACAATAAACATATAATTCTTATCGAATTCTATAACATAAATGAGCCATATGTATATCGGTTTGAGCTAGGTTTATATTAATCATAAAACATATAAGTAACATAATAAAATTCGCGGCGTTAATAGTATACCGTGTCGTGTGTTGATTGAGTTGACTAAAGCATTGACTGAACTTGGCCCGAACACCGACCGAACATCGAATCTGACTGGTTTGACTGGCGTTGACTGTTTGACCAGGTTTGACTCGAACCGAAACGTGTATGGACCAAGCTGACCCGAATCTGCTCGCTAACCTGCTTTGACCGAGACCCGAACCAACTGTGCTGAGCCGTGTTGAACTGTTCATGACCAGAGCCGAAGAAACCACAGCTGACCCGACAAGAACCCAAGCCAAAACAGAATCGGACAAACTCAGCCTGAACCGGAATCGGAATCGTTGAACATCCGACCCAAAGCGACACTGACCACTGCTGCCGGAGCTCCGGCGATCGCTGTCGCTGCCGTTAGAACGCGACTGAGTCGCGCGCTGCTGTTATGTCGCTGCTGCTGCGGCTTGCCATTGACGCGACGCCACCACGGAGGTGGCCGACGGTCTCGTACACCGGGGAGAGAGGAGAGATGAGCGGGAGGGAAAGGTGAGCGTGAGTGTCTAGGGTCAGGTTTGTGTGAGGGAGAGAGAGAAAGGAGAATGGTTGTGGTGCGTGGCCGGGTTTGGCGCCGGAGCATCGCCGGAGGGAATTCCGGTGACTGGATTTAGAGAGGAGGCAGGTTGTCTCATCTTGGGGGCTAGGGTTTTGAGAGGAAGGAAGATTTGGATGTATAAATAGCTAGGGTTTGGTAGGTTGGGCCCTAAAGCCCGGTTGTTGTGTTTAGAACGACCCGGTCTCGTTTCAAAGGGTCGCTTCGCACCCGATATTTAAAAGATAGAAGAAAATTATTATTATTATTATTATTATTATTATTATTATTATTATTATTATTATTTATATACATATTATTATTATTTTTATTAAATAAAAATAATAAAATACGGGTCGTTACACGATGACTGAATGTGTGAATAATAGCATGCATTAGGAGCTTGTTGGGGTTAGGCACTTCCCTTTTCTTCAACGTTGGTTTATTCACGCTTCCTTTGTAGCCCATTCGAAAGAAACAACCACGAACCATCTTTTCATCGAGATAAATTGGATCGTCTTTGTTGTCGTTGAATTGTAACCCTCTGCGTATATCATCTTCAGTCACAAAAATCTTCTTAACCTCATTTCCAACTTGGACTGATGAGTTAATCGTTTTCTGATCATCACTAAGCTCCGCATTTGTCCAGAAATGAAAAGTGTGTGATCTATATGACACTGTGCGCTCTGTGATAGCCCGGTGAATAGGACATTCTTCTAAAAACTTCAGAATACTTTCATACTCTTTCAAAGATGGACATATCGATTTGTCGAGCGTAATACAGGTGTTGGGCGTCTTAGAAAACTCTACTGAGATTACTCTTGCTGGTTCTTGCACCTGAAAAACGACACAAAATACTTAGTATGCTTTACGAGAAAAATCACAAAATTTTTACCAACATATTCATCAAGTTCGGGCGAACTTGATATATATGTTATATCAATCTGAGTTACTCAAGTTCGCCCGAACATGTGACATACATGTTCAACAATTTTCCAATGCAAGTTCGGACGAACTTACACATATCTCATCAACCAAATTTTTTAAGTTCGGTCGAACATGTTATTATATCATTTATTCATGGTTTAGTTAAACAAGTCCTTTATGCAAGTTCGGTCGAACTTGACAACAAGTTCGGCCGAACTTGTCGTCTCCTTCAACTCACCAAACCTGCTCAGACCTATTCATGACCATTTTAAAACAATCAAACACATTTTTATGGTCGTTTTTAGTCGATTATTATGAATTGAAGATCAATTTGATCCATACCAACTTAGATCTATCAAATTTTTAAGTTTCAGATTCAAAATCCAAGATCAGTTCAATCAATGGTTCAATCATCAAAGTTATACCTCGGCCATTGTAGTTGGTGTGCCAATCACCAAAAACAATCAACAATTGGGCAGTATAACGACTTATTTTTGTCAAAATCATGAAATCGCTCTCAAGAGTTCAAGTTCGCTCAGATGTTTGAAATCAGACAAATGAGTTCGGCCGAACTTGCTGAGTATAAATACTCTAGCAAGTTCATGCGAACTTGCTGAGCCCATACTTACAAGCCTAATAGAAGTCCGGGCGAACTTCTGTTTTAAACTACCAGCCATTAACTAGAAAGTTCGGTCGAACTTGCTTAGATGTTAAACTTGTTCAGTTTAGCAAGTTCGGCCGAACTTGCCAAACACAAATTCAGAATTTTTTCAATTTTTACATTTTAACCCTTGAACTTTCCAACTTTTACCAGCTATGAAAATCCACTCAGTTGACCTAGTCCAAGCTAATGACCTTGGTTAACCGATATGTCTGCCGAGTCCAAGTTAAGGACCCCGGTTTGACCCGTTACGAACAAACTGTTGATATTTTCAAAAACAAAGTTTCAAATTAAGGAACTTTTTATCGTTTTGGCATTTCAGATTTAACATATTAGCTCCCAGGCCGTTGTCAAAGAGATTCCCACCAGTTCTAGCATCTTACCAGACTTCGAAGACCCGTTCTTTGCTGAAAACAAATGTAGAAATAAAATCTTTTTGAATTTTTGAAAGTTTATGCTAAAACACACTGAAAATCTTTTTGATTTTAATCTGTAAAGCTGATAAACTATGTACAGGACAATGTAAACTATGTACAAACATATTTACAGACATATTTTTGTGAATTCGTGTCTAAAGGATCATATCAGTTAATTGAGACACATCACCAGTACCGTTTACCTTTAGATGACTTTAAGCTTTAAACTCATTTACCTAGATTGTCGATATGTTTGTTCACTTAAACTTTACCACATTTCTCAACTGTTTCAAGATATGTTAAAGGTATGAATTATGAAACTTGACTTATCTGTGGTTCCCACTTCTTGAATATACTCCCATATCAAGATTCCCTAGATTTCATCTTACAGGTGAATATAGCGTAATTGATATCTATATCTGGGTAAGTGCGAGACCTTGAGAGCTCAGGTTAGTACTACCGTACATATAAAGAGATGAAGGCTCGACTTTAAGGTGTGTTCCACTTAAGGAATCTTTTTAGCACTGCAAATGATTAGATCTTTCGATTCTTTTCAATATTGCATGCAGTTTGGGGATTTTTGGCAAAAGTATTATAGAAGTTCTAGGCCATTGCTTCCGCAAAATCAGAAGAACTTGCATAATACCCCAGATATCAACTATCTATAAAGACCTCGTATCTCATAATCAGGCAATCTCTTAAACGAAATTTCAGAGTACTAAGTCCATATATCCAAGATATGTTAATCCACAAGAATAAACAGTTGTTAAATTTAGTTTATCTCTCGAAAACAGTTTACTGAACGTGTTAAGCCTATCGACACATCCACAGTAAGACTCGTTTATTACTTTTAAACTTTATATTTCTTTAGCATACTGTGATAGTCCACTGATGTACTATCATTTCCTTTTTGTGACATCGAATTCTTTTTTACATTTTTCAATGTTTTTGAATTTTTAAATTTTTCATATGTTTTTGTATTTTCCCAAATATTTCTCCCCCTAAAATCAAAAACATATTTTTGGATTTTAGATTTTTTAAGAAATACTAAACTAGAAAGATATTTACAAACCATACAAACCAATGCAGATTACGTGAATTCGTCATCCGATCCGTATTCAACCTCAGCTTCCGCACCTGTAAGCAAATTTTTATTACCGTTAAGTCGCATTAGATATTTAAATCTTGTTAATGGAAATGCTTTGGTATAAAAATCAGCCCTTTGTTCATCGGTGTGGATTTTTTCTATTCGAACCAATTTCTTTTCGTAACAATCACGAATGAAATGGTATCGAATTTCAATGTGTTTTGTACGTGAGTAATGAACCAGATTTTTAGTTATATCGATGGCTGCTTTGTTATCTGCAAATAAAAGCATGTCAAGAAACTGCAGACCATAATCCCTCATCTGTTGCTGAATCCAGAGGATTTGAGAGCAACAGCTGGAAGCAGAAATGTATTCCGCTTCACAAGTTGAGAGAGAGACCATGGTCTGTTTCTTACACTACCACATTACCAAACGTGTGCCAAAGAACTCGCATCCTGCAAATGTAGATTTCGAGTTCAGTTTGTCCACTCCGAAGTCCGAGTCAGCGTATCTAGTGAGATCAAAATTATCGTTCTTGGGGTACCACAGGCCGGTGATTGGGCAACCTTCAAGTAACGGAAGATTCGCTTGGCTATCTGCAAGTGTGACATTCGAGGACTTGACTGAGATCTCACACATAAGCATGTAGGATACATGATGTCCGGGCGCGATGCCATTAGATACATCAATGAACCTATCATCGATCGATACAGTGTTTCATCAACTTTTGTTCCCGTCTCATCTACGCAAATCCCATGGTTCAGTGCCAGCGGCGTCAAAGCGGCTTCGAAGAATCCATTTCAAACTTTTTGAGAATGTCGTGAACATGCTTAGTCTGATGAAAGAATATCCCGTCTGGAAGCTGATCTACTTAAAGACCTAAAAAGAACTTCATTTCGCCCATCGAGGACATCTCAAATTTCTTCTTCATGATCTTTTCGAACTCTTTGCACAGACTGTCATCCGTAGAACCAAAAATGATATCGTCCACATAGATATAATCAGATGCGATCCAACTTCTCTTGTAAACAAAGTGCTGTCCACTGTGCCTCGTGTAAAACCATTTCCTACGAGATGTTGCGATAACGTCTCGTACCAAGCTCTCGGGGCTTGGTGTAAACCATACAAGGCTTTATCTGGGAGATATGCTTTTTTCTTGTTCAGTGGATCGACAAACCCTAGTGGTTGGCCGACATACACTTGCTCACAAAGTTTACCGTAGAGAAACGCAGATTTTACATCCAACTGGTACACCTCAAATCCTTTCCAAGCTGCGAACGCTAGGAAAATGCGGATAGATTCTAATCGCGCAACCGGTGCATATACCTCCGTATAATCTATACCTTCCTGCTGGTGGAATCCCTTGACAACCAGCCGAGCTTTGTTTCTTGCTATAACCCCCTGATCGTCTCTTTTACACTTGAAGACCCACTTTGTATCAATAGCTTTCTGCTTCGGTGGCAAGTCTACAAGCTTCCAAACACCCAACTTCTCGAACTATAAAAGTTCCTCTTGCATTGCTATCACCCAATTCTCGTTTGCCAGAGCCTCATTAACTGTCTTTAGCTCAATTTGAGAAATGAAACATGAGTAGTAGCAGTAATTCTGAGTTGGTGCAACTCGGGTGTAGAAACAACTAAGTGCTTTATTGATTTGGTTTCGTGTACGCACACCGGTTTGTAGTTCTCCTATAATATTCATCGAAGGATGGTACGAATATGGTCGCGACATTTCTTCTGTTGGAACATCAACTGAGCTTTGTTGATTTGAAACAATTAGATCATTGTTCACATCAACATTAGGAGTACTTGTTGAAGCTTCGTTCTGATTTCTCGGACTAGCAGATTGATTCAACAGGTTAGAAATCTGCTCAACTTCTTCATCCAATGAAGTTTCATCATCAGCTTCAAATGTCGGTGCTTCTTCTGAATCAGAATTCTAATTCTGAGGCATACTTGGCACTGTTATGTTTTCAGGTTCATTAGAAGCATTCACTAGAGGTGTAGCAGGTGTTACTTCTTTTTCAGAAGTATTTGCAACTTGAACACTACTGCTATTACTTGGACCTGCTCCGGAAGATGAAGAATCCAACGTGGGTTGATTAACCACAATTGGTCTAAGGATTTGTTCTTGATTTGCTGACTGGTGAAGATAGTATAACGCTGCAACTTCTTCGTCAGACGGTTCTTCCGGCAAGTCAAACGACTTCCAAAGATCTTGATAGCTAAACAGCCGTGCGTCACCTCTCCTTTGAATAGGATCCGTATAGTTGAAACAATCCACGTGTTGTGCTTCAATAACCTTTCTGAATGAAGGAACATATACTCTTCTTAACGGACCCGCATATCCGACAAAGAAACCCTCAAGAGATTTAGCTCCGAATTTGCCATCTTGATCGATTACAGTGCATGGCGCACCAAATGGTTCTAAGAATTTCAAATTTGGCTTCCGTCGGTTTATCATCTCGAAATATGTTTTCTTTATTGGTTTAACAGTGAGAACTCTGTTTAGCGTGTCGCAAGCCGCAACAACCGCTTCACTCCAGAAGCTGATTGGAAGTTTAGAATCTGCAAGCATGGTTCTCGCAGTTTCAATCAAAGTTCTGTTTTTCCATTCAGCTACTCCGTTTTGCTGTGGAGAATAGGGATCACTAAACTCGTGCAGAATCCCTTTTGCGTTGCAGAACTCCTTCATTTTATTATTCTTAAACTCTGTGCCGTTGTCACTTCTAATGCGTCTGACCGACAAATGATAAAGGTTCTCGAGTTTCTTGAATAGAATAACCAAGTTCTCGAACGTTTCGTCTTTTGATTCCTGAAACAATACCCACGAATATCTCGAATAGTCATCTGTCACGACCAAGCAATATAAGTCTCCTGAGATGCTTCGAAAATTTATAGGACCAAATAAATCCAAGTGGAGACGTTCTAATGGCAACTTGATTGAGTTTAGAATTTTCTTCGGATGAGATTTCTTGATCTGCTTTCCCTTTTTACATTTTAAGCAGTGATCAGACATAGAAAAACTCCGAAGATTTACCCCTTCTACAAGATCATTATGAACCAAGTAATTCATTTTTCGCAAATGAATATGCCCCATCTTACAATGCCAAAGAATAGCATCATTTTCAGTAGCCTTTGTAACAAAACACTGCGCTGATTTTGATGAAGTGGTAGCGACGCCCATATCAAGAACATATAAATCATTCTCACGTGGTGCTCACATCAGAATCCACTCATCTGGTATTTTGAATCCTGGCTTCAAGATAATACACTCTTTGTCATTGAAATGCACCGTGAACTTCTTGTCACAAATCTTCGATATGCTCAGAAGATTATTTTCCATCTCTGCAATATAATTCACGCGATCGAATGAAACGACGCTATTGGAGAGTTTTCCCTCGGTGACTATCCTTCCACCCTGGTTACTCGCAAATCCAACATATCCACCATTGATAGCTTTTATGTCGAATAGCAACGCTTTCATTCCCGTCATATGCCTGGACGCTCCACTATCCAAAATCCACTTAGAAAGTACAGATCTCTGGAGCCCCTGCACATTTCAACAATCTATTTAAAAAGAGAGACCCAAGCCTCTTTGGTCTTGGGTTGAATTGGATAACCATCATCAAAATCAAACTCACACTCATCAGCATAATCAAATTCATATTTATCATTTGGATTTTCTATGATGTTTATGTTTGAAAACTTTACTGTCTTTTTATCTTTTCAATTGTTACCACTTGTAGTTTTGACATTTTCAGATGTGGTTTCAATTATGATTTCAGATTTTGATTCTTTCATGCTAACACTAGTCTTAACAAGCTCAGACTTAGTGATTTCAGATGTTGTTGACCGTTTCTTTGCAATCCAGGCTTGAGATTTTATGTTAGCCTTCTTGATGTAAAAATAGTTTTCATTAGCCTTTGAAGTTTCACCTTTTTCAAAAATTGAATTTTCAAACTTAGGTTTAACTTCAGCTTTTGATTCATTTCTTTTCAAAATCTTTACAGGTTTTACAAACACTGGTTGCTTTGGTTTCACAACATTTGAACTTTCTTTCCTTCGAAGATAAGCCAGCTTTGTTTTCGGACAATAACGTGCAATATGACCAATTTCGTTGCACTTGAAACAAGTCCGAGAATCATGTGGATGTCCTTTAGTGGGTTTTACACCACTTGTTTTGGCACCACTTGCAATTTTGGCTTTATTTCGAAGTTCTTTTTGTTTCTTAAACTCATCGTTTGATTGTTTCCCGATCAAACTTTCCTCATGAACCGTGTTCGTCCCATATACAAAATTCATGTTTTTATTCTTGTATTAATGAAATGGTGACGGTTTCTTTTTAGGTTCATCTGATTCCTCTAATCCCAACCCAGCTCTCCGGTTTTCCGGATGATCACCACCATTCTTTCGGTAGTTATTTCTTTTAAGTTTGGAATAGAATTTCTTTTCATTGATCTCCAGATCATCTGATGTGACTTCCACGAGTTTAAAGAATTTGTCTAACAATTCTTCCTTCACATTCTGAATCGGAAAACTGTCATCAAAGTATAATCTATCAGATTCCTTAATCTTGTACATGACAACATTAGGATCATCACATAGATCATTCTCCGATGATGTATCGTCATCTTCGGACTGTGAATCAGAATTCTTTGAGCTTGAGTCAGCGCTTTTAAAGTTGTCTTCATCAGAACGTTCAAAACATTTTCAACAACTTTTTTAACCGCAACTTTGTCATCATCTGTTTTAGTATAGATTACATCAATGTTCTTTGGCAACTCAGATTTCTTTTCAGATAACAACTCAATATTGAGTGCCTTATCCATCCCATCGGCGGATTTGCGACAATACTTTTCGCATAGGGGTGGAGGAACATTGCTGTATTCTTTACCAATTTCTTTTTAGGTTTCTCTTCCGATGGAATTGTCAGAAGGATGTGATCAATGACATATGCATTACAGGTGTAACTTCTCAAAAGTTGTTGAACACGTTCTGTTTCAATTATCATGTCCTGGAGTTGTTGATTAGTTTCAGCAATGGTGTTAATATAGATATTAATCGCTTTTTGCTTATCCATTACTGTTCCTTTTAACATCCTTATTGTATCATGTTGTTCGATGTTATTTCTATCAAGCCTTCCATAATCATTTTTCATTTTATCATACGCTTCCTTCATTGTGCGAAAATCATATTTCGAAAGTTCATTATGCACATTGTTTTCAGCGATGATTTTTTATTTTTCGGCACACTCAGAACATGGTTCGGTATATTTTGTACAAGGTTTTTCAACCTCTACAATTTGTACTTTGACGACTTCATTTACCTCTGGACCTACCTTGTTTAGATTTGCCATCAATGCTTTGTCGGCAATGTCCTTGAGTTTTTTGGCATTCACTTCTTGAGTAACATCAATGACTACTCCATCAGTTGATTTCTTCTCGGGAACTTGTTCCTGAGAACTTCCATCAAAGTGACCTGCAAAATTTTCACAAGAATTAGGAGATAAAATTCCTTGCTTCTGCATGTGGATATACTCTTCTTCTTCACGTTGTTGTTGTGGCAGATATTGTTCCAGCAGAATATTCTCCAAAGCCGCTGCTTCTTCTGCAGAAGTATCTTCAAAAATTTTAGCCATTAATGCAACTCCGGTCTTCTTACCGATGTAGGAATTCCAGTCAAAACCGTCATCTTCGTTTGATGCAACCATAGCCTTTTCAGTGTTGCTGCTATTCGTTTTCTCTTGGATTTCAACCTGAGTGTTCTTCGGGAAAGGCTTGTACTGAAGTGACTTCTTGTAATACTCGGTGCCTCCTCCGAATGGACTCTGATTTCCCGTTGCTTCAGGATTTTTACACTATCTCTTGAAATGTCCCTTTTGTCGACATCTGAAGCATGTTACTTTTGTCTTGTCAAAACCTAATTTGTTGCTTGAGTTTCCGATATCTCGGCCAGTGAGAGTAACAACCTTTGTGACTCTTCGAATGATAGATGCTAAACACCACTTTATATCCATGAGCTCGAGTTCTTCTTCATCCACTTGGTCATAGTCTTCTGCCGTCATTTCGGGATTTCCAATTTTTCCGGCTACTAGACTTTCGGATGACTCCAGAACAGTGGCAAGAAGCGACATATGCTGTTTAGCGACTGGTTCCGAAACAACATTGTTTAAATTCACTGCGATGTTACACTTGTATACATTCGAATCAGAATTTGTTTGTTGATTCTGATTTGTTTGACTTTGATAAGATGAATTTGAACCAGTACTTGAGAATGAAGACTGTGGACTTTGATCATATTGAGGATATGACTGATTCTGATTCTGCTGCGAATTGTTCAAAAATTTAAACTCCCATTGAATGCTGTCTGAATCTTTGGACTTTTAAATGTTATCTTGCATTCCACTCTTGTAGTACAAACCAACATCTTGAACAACATTAGCATTCTTTGACTTTGCAATATTCAAGAGTTCCATTCATGGCCTTCGAGTTTATCGATAAATGTTGACAGCTTTAAGAATTCCCATTTATCGCTTTCCTTCAGAACCATTAGATAAGTAGTCCACTCTCCATCTGGTAGAGCATCAGCAAGATTGTCGATGTACTCTTGTTCCGTCTTCTCGAGACCGTGTCTTCGCATTTGGACTTTAAGATGATAGAAACGTTCAATCATCTGCTTCATGGTTTCACCCTTCAGCATGTTGAAGATATCAAACTCTTTCATAATGAGCGCCTTCTTGCTCTTGATCATCTCCACGCTTCCTTGATACTTCTTTTGAAGAGAAAGCCAGAGATCTCTTGCTGTTGTGTATTCCGGTAGCAAGACGAGAATATCTTCTTTGACGGATTGTTGGATAAGACTGATCATCTTTTTCTCAGCAATGTATTTGTCTTTCTGTACAGTCGTGTAGTTGTACTTTTCTAGAACTTGCTGATGTTCATCCACCAGAACAGTGTAACCTCTTTCAGTCGACACCCAGCCTGCAAAGTGCATGGCTTGAACCCAATATGTAAACTTCTCCTTCCATGATTCATACTCGTCCATGCTCATTAGCTTGGGCGGTTTAACAGTCGTGCCCATTTTGTTATCAAGATTGACTTGATGGATCACGTTGGCATTTGACGAACTAGCTCCAGACATGAACTTTGAATATCATCCATTGTGAATAATGAAACGTGTATACTGAAAATTCTCAAAAACTTTAAAAACAGTTAGTCCTACTACAAGTTCGGTCGAGCTTGTAGTTTGAAATGAAGAATTCTTGAGTTTATCACAAGTTTGGTCGACCTTGTGATATTTGTTTTGAAAAATTTGCGTTAGATCTTCGGTCGAACTTGTTGTCAAAGATTTGATTAAGATCTTGTAAGTTCGGGCGAACTTACCTAGTATTTCCTTGATATTACACAAGTTCAGTCGAACTTGATATAAAATCAGTGAAAAACTTGTAACTTCGATCGAACTTGACAAATATCTCCTCAAAAACACTTCAAGTTCGAGCGAACTTGCTAAAACTTCACTTGAAAAGTGACTTTTTAGCACTAGTTCGGTCGAACTTGGCTAACAAGTTCGAAATTGAGGGTTTTCCAAAACATGATTTTTTTCAAAATTTTGACATCAATTCGGTTGAATTTGGTCGAGCTCTGATACCACTTGTAGGACCGATCCTTGATGCTAAGGAACCTAAATTTGATATCTAACGTCCATAATAGCGAAAATATTATGTCGTGTTTACCAATAGACAAGAATTAATCAGTTAATCATCAGTTTCATTGATTAAACATCAAGAGTACAAACTGACAGAGCTTCGCCTCCAAAATACCAAAGTTACAAATGAGAGAGGCTAGCTAGCTTTATATAGAGATGTAAGTTCGCCAGTGGGAGACACAAGTTCGCCCGAACTTGCCTAAGCAAGTTCGGCCGAACATGTCCTAACATGACACACATGGGCGAACTTGTCCTCATTCTACATAAATACAACATTCAACTAGCCTATTCAGCTCTATACTATACAGACTCGATATAAGACTAAGACATAGACATTATGCACCAACGGAATCCTTCTCCGTGGCTTTTGTGACAAAACATTGAGCCGATTTTGATGATGTTGTAGCAGTGCCCATGTCTAACATGTAGAGATCGTTTTCGCGTGGAGCACGCATGAGAATCCAATCATCCGGAATTTTGAAACCCGGCTTAAGTATCATGCACTCCTTATCATTGAAATGAATTGTGAACTGCTTATCACAAATCTGTGAGATACTTAGAACATTGTTCTCTAGCTCAACAATGTAATTCACACGATCAAAAGATACTACGCCATTTGAAAGTTTTCCTTCAGCTACAATCCGGCCTCCTTGGTTTCCAGCGAAGCCATCATAACCTCCATTAATTGCTTTGATGTCGAAGAGTAGCGCTTTCATCCCGGTCATGTGCCTTGATGCTCCGCTATCCATAATCCACTTTGATAGAATGGATCTTTGGAGCCCCTGCACACATTAACAATTCAGTTGAAAAGTGCGACCCAAGCCTTCTTGGTCTTGGGTTTGGGATAATAAGCTTCATAATCATCCTCAAAATCATCACTTAAAACTTCATCGACATTATCATTCTCAAACTTAACCTTTTTCTTATCTTTTGAAAGTTTGACAACTTCAGTTTTATCTTTTGAAACAGACACTTTGTCGACTTTGACTTCAGACTTTGTAACTTCATATGTCGTTGATTTCTTTTTAGCAACCCAGGATTGTGAGTTAGTCCTTGCTTTCTTTATGTAAAACCTTGAATCATTGTTTTTGTTTGTCTTGGAAGTTTCACCTTTCTCAAAAGTTGAGTTTTCAAACTTCGATTCAGTTTTAGGTTTAACTTCAATTTTAGATTCATGCGTGCAATGTGACCAACTTCATTGCATTTGAAGCAAGTCCAATTATCATGAGAATGTCCACTGGTGGGTTTTACACCACTTGCGGCGGATTTAGCCTTATCTCGAGGTTCTTTTTCTTTCTTAAACTCATCGTTTGATTGTTTTCCAATCAAATTCTCTTCCTAAACTGTGCTCGTACCATATACGAATGTCATGTTTTTATCTTTACATTCGCGAAATGGTGACTTTTTTCTTATTCGATTCTTCTTCTACATCCAAACCCAACCCCGCTCTCCTATGTTCTGGAAAGTCACCACCATTCCTTCGATAGTTGTTTCTTTTAGGTTTAGAGTAAAACTTCTTTTCATTGATTTCCAAATCCTCTGATGAAACTTCAGTGAGTTTGAAGAATTTATCAAGCTGATCCTCTTTCACATTCTGAATCGGAAAGCTATCGTCAAAATATAGTCTATCAGAATCCTTAACTTTGTACATGACAACGTTAGGATCATCACTTAGACTATCTTCCGATGATGTATCGTCATCTTCAGATTGTGAATCAGAATTGTTCGAACTCGAGTTGGCGCTCTTAAAGCTGCCATCATCAGATTCACTCAAAACATTTTCAACAATATCTCTTACCACAGCTTCATTGTCATCTTTTGTGTAGGTTATATCAATGTTCTTAGGAAGCTCATTTTTCTTTTCGGTTAAAAGTTCAATGTTAAGCGCCTTTTCAATCCCTTCAGCTTTCTTGCGACAATACTTTTAGCATAGGGGTGGTGGAACATTACTATAATCTCCACGATTTTTACCTTTTGATTTCTGAACATCTTCTTCCGACGGAATCGTTGGAAGAATATGATCGATGACATAAGCATTCGCGGTATAGCTTTTTAAAAGCTGTCTAACCCTTTCTGTTTCGATTTTCATGTCTTGAAGTTCTTGTTTTACTTCAGCAATGTTGTTTATATAAACGTTAATAGCTTTTTGTTTTTCCATTAATGTAGATTTTAACATTCTGATTGTATCGTGTTGTTCAATGTTATTATTATTAAGCCTGCTCTAATCATATTTCATTTTGTCACATGCTTCTTTCATTGTGCGATAATCATATTTGAAATTGTTATTATGCACATTGAGTTCAGCTATGATTTGAGTCTTTTCAAAACATTGAACACATGACTCAGCATATTTCGTGCAAGGTTTTTCAACCTCAACGATTTGCAATTTAACAACTTCTTTTTCTACAACTGTTACCACCGGACCTACCTTTGTCAAATTTGCCATGATAGCTTTGTTGGCAATCTCCGTGAGGTTTTCTTCATTCATTTCCTTTGACACGTTGATTACTTCTTCAACTTCTGGTTTTTCCTCAGCAACATGTTCTGAGGATATTGTATCACCAAAACACCTGCAAAACTAGTAGTCATATTAGGAGAAAAGATACTCTGCACCTTTGTGTGATGGTAGATTTCCTCTTCCTCTGCTTGTTTCATGTATTCTTCTAGCATTGCACTTTCCATGGCTGCATCCTCAGCAGATGTATCTTCCATGATTTCAGCTATTAGAGCAACTCCGGTTTTCTTGCCAATGTATGAATTCCAGTCAAAACCATCATCTTCGTTCGAAGCAACCATAGCTTTCTCTGTGTTGTTGGATGGTTTCTCTTAAACTTCAATTTGAGTCTTCCTTGGGAATGGCTTGTATTGTAGCGACTTTTTGTTATAATCACTGCCACCTCCAAATGGACTTTCGTTGCCACTCGCTTCTGGATTCTTGCATTCTCTTTTAAAGTGCCTTTTTTTGTCGGCATCTGAAGCAAGTAACTTTCGTCTTATCGAAACCTAATTTGTTGCTTGAATTCCCGATGTCTCTGCCGGTTAGAGCAACAAATTTAGTAACCCTTCGAATAATCGAGGCTAAGGACCATTTGATGTCCATCAGCTCAAGCTCTTCCTCATCCACTTGATCATAATCCTCTGCGCTCATTTCAGGATTACCGATCTTTCCGGCCACCAAACTCTCGTAGGATTCCAACACTGTGGCAAGTTGTGCCATATGTTGTTTGGCCACCTGTTCAGAAACGACGTTGTTTAAATTGACAGCAATGTTGCATTTAAACACGTTTAGATCAGAATTCGATTGATTATTCTGGTTTGACTGATTCTGAGATGAAGAATTAGAACCTGTGCTTGAAAATGAAGAATTATTAGGACTCTGATCATAGTTAGGATATGATTGAGTTTGACTCTGTGGCGAATGATTCGAGGAATTCAGATTCGCGCTGAATGCAGTTTAGATCTTTGGGCTAGTGAAATTCTCTTGAGCTTCTGTCTTGTAGTAGAGCCCTACATCTTGAGTAACATTTGAATTCTTTGATTTGGCTATCTTTAATAACTCCATCTCATGCCCCTCCAGCTTATCAATGAAAGTGGATAATTTGAAGAATTCTCAGCTCAGACTTTCTTTAAGCACCATGAGATATGTCGTCCATTCACCTTCAGGCAATGCATCAGCCAGTTTATCAATGTATTCTTCTTCCATCTTCTCAAGCCCGTGTCTCCTCATAATCACTTTTAAATGACAAAATCTTTCGATCATTTGTTTCATCGTTTCACCCTTGATCATAGTGAATATGTCGAATTCCTTCATGATCAGTGCTTTCTTGCTTTCGACCATTTCTGCACTTCCCTGGTGTTTGTTCTTCAAGCATTTCCATAGTTCTTGTGCAGTCTTGTATTCCGGTAGAAGCACCAATATATCTTCTTTCACCGATTGCTGGATCAAGCTTATCATTTTCTTGTCGGTGACGTAAGCATCTTTCTGTATAGTAGAGAACTTGCTGATGTCAATTAAATTATCATTCTCATCTCTGGGCCATGTATAACCAGTCACTATTGCCACCCAACTGTGGAAATATGTAGCTTGAACCTAATTCATAAACTTCTCTTTCCAACCCTCATATTCGTCCATACACATGAGTTTTGGAGGCTTTACAGACGTGCCCATTTCGTTATCAATGTTTACTTGATTCACCATTTGAGCATTTGATGCTGAAGCCATTATCCTCTTCAGACTGCTCCTCAATTGTCACTGACTCTGCACATTTACTGGAACAATCAACATCCTTTGCAAAATCAGAATCAGAAGGTCATGAATTTTCAAGTGTTTCTTTTGACACCTTTTCTTGTTCTGAGCTTTCAACTGATTCATTTAAGCTTTCTTGACCATCAATTTTATTTTTGAAAATCAGTGGGTTGAGCATTTTTAGACTTGAAAGGTTCCCAAGGAATGTAATCACTCGGTTTTCCATACATCATTGTATCACAAGTTTTCAATTCTTGCTTAGTAGTAGGCATTCTTGAATAATTATGATTATAGGGTGGAGGAACTCGAATATAACCCAACACTTTCCCTTTGTTTTCCTTGTATGCCAATTGTACATCACAGGGATTTCGGACAGTGTCACTGGAAGTATCGATTTTTTTAATATTTAGTTCATTTTGCCGATACTTTCCAGTGAGAAGCTCCAGCTCAGCTCTTACTGAGTCACATTCCATTGTTTTCAAATTTAATCTGTTTTTATAGTCATAGACCCAACATTTTTGTTGGTTTATGTCTAAGTGGAGCTGAGCTATGTCCTTTTTAAGTGCATCGATCTTTTCATAGAGAATCTTATTGTTCTCTCTAAGACTAATATACTTTGACATGGCACCGTTGTAATCACTAATGAGGGAAAAGTTATGGGCCCTCATTTGAGTAATTTTATTTCTACAATGTTCGGAGCACAAAGAGAGTTTACCGTTTCGGAGAGAGTTTTGGGTTCCTCAGTGAGCGCCATCAGACATTGGTGAACTGCTTCTCCTGCTTCTAAGATCTTCAGTGACTCAACCTGTGCTGCAGCATCCACCCAGCTGAATTCATGCTGATCCTGTACCAATGGAGCTTTTGCAGTTCCAGAGTTTCCTTGGCCAGTTGAAGTTGAAGATGAAGTTTGAGCTTGAGCAGATCCGACAGGAACCATTGCTCTTTCGGTGTTCCTGGCTGCAGCAGCTTGAGTTGCTTCACACCCTACAGGTATCTTCTTGCAATCCATGGTGAAATGTCCTGGTTCATGACACTTATAGCACCTTAGCTTGTCTTTGACAGCACCAGACCTAATGTTTGACATTGGACGACGGCCATATCTTTTCTGAAACTTTTCGGCTCTAAAAGCTGCCATAGCCAAATTCCAAGAAGCGTTTAGTTCTTCAATGTCTTCTTCGACCACTTGATTTACTTCTGTAGCCAGAACTGATGGAGGCAGTAAATCTCCTGCAAGGAAGGCATTCAGTCTGTTGATCATAGATGCTACTAGAGCCAGTTTTTCTTCATTTTGCTTAGTGAGGAACGCCATGTTCTCAATAGATATTTTGGATTGGGTATTTTGAGATGGTGGAGGTGTCTCCGGATTGTAGATCACATTTGCATGCTGAGGAGAGACTTGTGAGACAATGTTGCTTTGAGGGGTTATGCCATACACATAGCTTGTCTTCTGAGCTTGGAGTTGGGTTGGGTTTAGTGGACTGAATATCACATTTGGGTTTGGGTTGGTGCTTGTTATGGGACTAAAGATAATGTTGGGATGATCAGGAAGACTTTGAGACATCAGGGCATCATTAGAATTTGTCATCCCAGCAGCAATCAAGGAGTTCTTATGATTCAGCTCTCTCTGTTGGTTGTCAATTTCGCAAGACTTGATGGTGGCTATCAACTTAGTGAGAGTGACTTCATTTAGATTCTTAGTATGTTTGATCATTGACACATCTGCATCCCAACTCTTTGGTAGAGAGTTCAGAAGTTATCGATTCATTCCACTTTTTGAGATGGAGATGCCTGCACTGATCATTTGGGAAACAAGCTTGACAAATCTCCTTACTTGATTCTCCATAGTTTCTCCATAAATGTGGTTGAATGAACTGAATTGCTGATTTAGCATGTTTACCCAGCTAGCCTTCATGTCAGTGTTCCCTTCATATAGATTTTGAAGCACATCCCAAATTTCTTTAGCACTTGTGCAGTTTCTGATAGCAATTGAGATATCTGGGCCAAGAGCCATAGTTAATTGACCCATTGCCCGACTGTCTTCATCCATAGCTCTTCGATCCTCTTCTAACCACATATTTTCTGGCTTGGGAATCTGTGTCATGGGATCATCTTCAGTAGAGTACATGATGGTGCGAGGACCATTACGAATGCTCCTCATGATACCAGGCTCCTTAGCCTTACAGTATTGTTCAAAACGCCAGGTCCAATCATAGTAGTCATCTCTGTTCAACAACCTTGGAATCTTTGTAGCCGTGCCAATGATTTGATCGAGTTCTTGATACAATGCTAGGTTCTGTGTTTGAATAGCAGCTAGGGTTGCATTGGTGAGATCCGCAGCAATCAACATTCCATTTGGGTTCATCATTTTTATTTTAGCAAATAGAAATTAATTGTATTTTTAATTGAAAGTGACAAGTCCAGTCAGTAGTCAATCTGAGATGGTCAATTCGAGATGGTCAATCCGAAATGAACAGTAACACTGACTCGATAAGGATCTATTCGAGATGCTTGTTCGAGATGGATTCGAGATACAAGACAATAGACTGAAATGATTCGAGATACACACGTGTTCTATCAGAGATGATTCGAGATGATGACTTTTGACTCGAGATGCAATTATACTTGTCCGAGATGATCTGAGATGATTCGAGATATTCAAAGATCACAATTCGAGACGATTCGAGATACGATCCGAGATACGTGTAGATGATTCGAGATGTTTAATAACAATCTCTAAGATGATTCAAGATCTTCAACAGCAGCTCCGAACAGTAGCAGGTACGATCCGTAAAGGTGTGATATCAGACCTGAACCCGGAAACAGGTTCAAAACAGGCTCTGATACCAATTTAAAGTCCAGAAAACGGATCTTTCGATATCACACGTAACTTGAATGGTGCCAGAATCATACAAACAAGCTAATCAAAAGAAATAAGATGAAGATCAATAGAAAACCAACTTTCATACAATAATTGTCTTAATACAAGTTGTTAGTCTATTAGTACATAATGTCTATGTCTTAGTCTTGGATTGTGTCTGTATAGTTTTGGCTAGAAAATGAAGGGTATTTATGTAATTAGTACACAAGTTCGCCCGGAATCTTCAAGTAAGATCAAGTTCGGCCGAACTTGATCAAGACAAGTTCGCCCGATCTTGATCACATCCCAGCGAACTTGTGTCTCTATAAATAGGTGTCTTGTTTCCTTCATTTGTAACTTCTGCAATTTTGGCACACAGACGATGAAGCTCTATCGGATCTGGAACTGAATGTATTAAACTATTATGATTAATAAAACAACGTTTAAACAGTAAATCTTGTCTATTCGGTTAATCTTGTCATATAATTTCGCTTGTATGGACAATAGATACAATTTAGGTTCCTAAGCTAAACGGGAAAAGATCTAACATAGTCACCGGAGAGCCACCACCCTAATTACATCATTTACTATTTATACTACTAGGGTTGGTGCTCCATTAGCCTATGCCCTTAGGCCCAAAAGTAACCTCTAAGCCCAAATACAAACAATTAACCCAAACTAACATATAACTAATGCATAAACCTAATCAAGAACTAACAATAGTTCGGGTCAACACTCGTGATGAACTTTTGGTGGTTGTGTTTACTCGAACTATACATGGGCATTTTGGTAAAAATATGAATGATGAAAAAGAAAGTTTTAAATCTTGACGTTTTTATATGTTGTTTTGACCGTATAAAATTTTGGGCGTTTCAAGTTGGTATCAGAGCCTAGGTTTGAGGGATACAAGCATGAATGGGAATGCTTGAACTCAAACCGAAAGCTCGTATGAAGGGTGTGTTCGCTCCAAGGCTTGATAGAGGTAAAATCTTATGTTTTCGGTATTTCAATTTGATGGGTAATGTTACGAGAGGGGTTTTAAAAGATGGGTAATATGAAGGGGAAGAGTTGGAACATTTTCGGGAGATGCGGGTTATGTTTTAGTCAAAAGTCCCAAAAACAACTGTCAAAACCCCCAGGGTCCGTAAATTACGGCCTACCCAGTAAAATACGGCCTAAAATACGCCCTAAAATATGGCCTGCCTACTGTTTACGGTCCTCAAACATGATGCTGATGTAAGGGAAGCCGTAAATTACAGTCCGGCACCTGAGCCTTTGTTTCGTCCGTTTTGGTTTTTCGCATTTTTGATGTCCCGGTCCCCCTTAGACTCGTTCCAAGGCCCATTTAAACTTCCGAAACATGACGTAAAGCTAACAAAATCTATAATTCTAATTCACATCATAGAATGGTGTCTTGAAATTTAAAAGTTTGTAACGTGAAAAGCTACGGGTTTCAACCCTACAATGTAAAGTATGCGTAATATGATCCTTAAGGGGGTCATGTCTATTGAGAATGCAAAGAATGAAGATTATGAATTGTAGAATGTTGTAATGAAATAAAGTAGGAAGAATGAAATGTAGAATGACTAGATGAAACGAGATGTATAGAAATGATGTGTATCGTTATAATAATGAATAAGAAACGAAAGTCAATAGAATGTATTAATGATGGCATGAAGTATCATGCGATGGAGTATGATATGTGAATTAACATGTTTATGTAGATGGCAGAAGAGTTAAACATAAATGATAAAGAGGCGGCACAACAAGAAGCAATGAATGAAAAGATTGTGGAAGAAGTTGGAAAGGCGATTCAGGCTAGCATTCCCCAGCTAGCCCAAGAAGTAGAAAGTCAAGTATTAGAAGTAGTACAAACAATGATGACAAGCAAGATGGAAGAATTGAAAGGGATGATTAGAGAACTGCAAGGGAAGAAAGGAACCCACAGGTGTACATATAAGGACTTTATGGCTTGTAATCCCTTACCATACAAGGGGGAGATTGATCCGATAGCATGCCAAAGGTGGATCTCGAGTACGGAAGCAGTGTTTACAAGAAATCGATGTGAAAAAGAAGATCAGGTGATGTTTGCAACGGGTTTACTCCAACTCCAAGCTAAGGATTGGTGGGATGCCTATTGCAAGGAGTTAGGAGAAGATCAGGTTCAAACTTTAACATGGCAAGAATTCAAGGAACCTTTCTTAAAGTTTCATTGTCCACAATCTGCTATTGATAGAATCCAAGAAGACTTTCTATGTCTTCGCCAAAAAGATGAAAATCGTTGAGATCACAAATACTTTCCTCGACAAGCTGAAGTTTTGTAAAGAAATAGTGGGAACGGAAAGGATGAAGATTCTCCGTTATCATGACATGTTGAAGGCTGAGTATCAGGAGTTCATAACTCCCTCTAAGTGTAAAACACTGAACGAGCTCATAAACTGGGCTAGGGATAGGGAAATCGAGTTAAAAAGGCAAGTTGAAAGAGGGGAGAAAAGATCAATAGAAAAACCTACTAACCCAAGCCCGTCGAAGAAGCCAAGGTTTCAAGACCATGGCAAAAAGGAGAAATCGAAAATTGGGATTCCGACTTGTAAAACTTGTGGGAAACTTCACACCGGTGAATGCTTACTTGGTAAAAAGGGGTGTTATAATTGCGGACAAGAAGGGCACCCATACTACAAGTGTCCCAATAGTCGAAAATCATGTTATAATGGGTCATGTTAAGGCGGAATGTCCGAAACTCCAACAACGGGCAAAGAAGGAAGGAAAGAAAGAAGAGTCGTCTAAAGCACGCGGAAGGATGTTTCAAATGACATCCGGTGAAGCTAAAACTCATCCGGATGTTGTCTCAGGTATATTTATAGTTAATTCTATACCTGTGTGTTTTGTTTGATTCCCGGAGCTAGTATATCGTTTGTTTCGAATGATTTATTATGTCATCCTTCCTTTATGATTGAAAAGATGCTAACGCCCCTAAAAGTAGAAATAGCTGATAGTAAAAGTTATTTATTGCATGAAGTATGTAGAAATTGCAAGATTTTAATTGAAGATGGAGAATGTACTATAGATCATGTTCCAATGATTTTAGGAGAATTCAAGGTAGTTGTAGGTACGGATTGGCTAGCCCGAAACCATGCCGAAATTCAATGTGAAAGGAAGATTATTCATGTTTTAACACCCCGGGGAAAGCGGGTAAGTATACAAGGGGATAGACTCGTTGAGCCGAAACTTTGCTCCATTGTTCAAGCTGTCAAGTATGTACGGAATGGGGGTAAGGCATTCATATCCTATGTAGTGGACACCGATGGAGTTTCTCCAAAACTCGAAGATGTCAAGGTTGTAAATGAGTTTCCAGATGTATTTCCGGAGGACTTACCCGGACTTCCACCCGAACGTGAAGTGGAACTTAAAATCGAGCTATGCCCGAATGCCAAACCTGTAGCTAAGGCTCCTTGCCGGTTAGCCCCGACCGAAATGAAAGAATTAATGACCCAACTTCAAGAATTTCTCGATAAGGGTTTTATACGTCCAAGTATCTCACAGTGGGGAGCCCCCGTGTTGTTCGTTAAGAAGAAGGATGGCTCGATGCGGATGTGCATCGACTATCGAGAATTAAATAAGCTAACGGTGAAAAATCGCTACCCGTTGCCCAGAATTGATGATCTGTTTGATCAACTTCAAGGGGCAAGTTGGTTTTCAAAGATTGATTTACGATCAGGGTACCACAAACTGCGGGTACAAGAAGAAGATGTGTCCAAAATTGCGTTTCGAACTCAATACGGACATTACGAGTTCCTAGTAATGTCCTTCGGGTTGACAAATGCTCCGGCTGCGTTTATGGATTTGATGAATCGGGTATGTTGAACTATGTTGGATAAGTTTGTGATCGTTTTTATAGACGACATTTTGGTATACTCACGAAGCGAGTCCGAACACGCTTTTCATTTATGCAAAGTGCTAGAGATGCACTGCAAGGAGAAACTATATGCAAAATTCTCAAAGTGTGCCTTTTGGCTTAGAGAGGTACAATTTCTTGGTCATGTGATCAATGCGGAAGGCGTCCAAGTAGATCCATCCAAAGTAGAAGTGGTAATGGAATGGGTTTCCCTAAAGAACCCAAGTGAAGTAAGAAGCTTCTTAGGCTTGGCGGGTTATTATAGGAGGTTCATTCAGGACTTTTCTAAAATAGCCTCGCCTATGACTAAATTAACAAAGAAAAAGGAAAAGTATGTGTGGGGTGAAGAACAAGAAAAGGAATTCCAAACTTTAAAAGAAAAGCTTTCAAGTTCTCTGGTTTTGACATTACCGGATGGAACGGAAGATTTGGTTGTGTATACTGATGCCTCACACCAAGGTTTGGGATGTGTATTGATGCAAAGGGGTAAGGTTGTGGCGTATACTTCGAGACAGCTTAAGCAACACGAAGGAAACTACTCAACTCATGATTTAGAATTGGCGGCGGTAGTGTTCGCCTTAAAAATATGGAGGCACTATTTGTACGGGGTAAAATGTACAATTTACTCGGGTCATAAAAGCCTCAAATACTTTTTCGAACAAAAAGATCTATACATGAGGCAACGAAGGTGGTTGGAACTTATCAAGGATTACGACTGTGACATTCATTATCACCCGGGAAAGGCCAATGTAGTGGCAGATGCTCTAAGTCATAAGGACTATCCACCACCGATTCGAGTAAAGTCCATGAGAATGGTAGTCACGCCTAATCTTCTTGAAAGAATACGAGAAGCCCAAATTAAGTCGATAAATTCTGAAGACCCAAAGAAGGAAAGACCTAAAGGTTTCATGCACAAGTTGGAAGAAAATGCGAACGGTATGAAAACAAGGTATGGCCGAATCTGGATACCTTGGCAATGTAATGTGAAGGATCTACTTTTGGACGAGGCTCGGTGTTGGTTCATCCGGGAGCCACAAAAATGTATCGAGATTTGAGGAAAAATTTCTGGTGGCCGAGAATGAAACGAGACGTCGTCAAATATGTTGCAAAGTGCTTGACATGTTCTCAAGTAAAAGCGGAACACCAAAAGCCGTATGGGAAATTACAACCCTTGGAAATTCCGGTATGGAAGTGGGAACATATAACAATGGATCTGGTTACTAAGCTTCCCAAAACGAGGAAGGGGCATGATACTATTTGGGTGGTCGTGTGTCACACCCCGATCGCGTAAAACAACAAATCACGGCGGAAACGTCAGGGAGGGAGTGTCGTAACAGAACTATTGTTTCAACAACCATGGTAAGTAGAGTTTTGTATTATTGATTCAAATTGTTTACATTGTCTGGAATTAACAGAAACATAACGTAAATTTATTTGTCTTGCTAATTTTTAAGTCACTAAAGCCCAAGTCCGTCCTAAGTCTCGCATGAATCATCCTTAAGCATTAGCTCCTGAAACACATGTGAAAATAGGTACGTCAGCATAAAAATGCCTGTGAGATACATAGGTTTTGTTGATGAGGATTCATGACTTGAAGTTAAAATAATAGTTTAATGAAAAGTAGTCATAAACCCTATATAATGTTTTCTTTTATAAAATCATTTGAAAATCAATATGAAAATCAAATGATATAAAAGAAGGATTTATGGTTAACTAATTAACCGGATGATAACGAATTGTATAAATTATGACATTTGTAAAACAATGTCTTGTGATAAATATGTGTTAGTTGTACCAAATGTGTCATGTCTTTGTCTTTGTCGAAGTGGTTTAAGTAATGCTACGTTATGTAATGTCATGAAAGCACTTTTATATAGGAAGTACTAGCGGCGTATCCACCATGCTTTTATCATATTACACACATCTCGTTAATTAAATCACTTATCAAATAACCACCAAAAATGTTTTGTCAAATAAATGTCAAATGTCATGTGTAAACAATGTAATATGTCACAACATTAGTTATAAACCATGTCTTGTATAACAAATGTCTTGTATGGCAAGTAAAAAGACTTTACTCAAGCCATATGTATAATGTCGTGTATAACCAATGTCACGTACAAAACAATGTCTTGAATAAATCGAAGTTTCAAATCAAAAGTCATGTTTTGCAAAACCAATGCTTTATTTGATATGAACATTTATGTAGTTATGTTTATCGCATACATTCAAGCCTTGAGACTGTCGGATAAACCCTTATCAAGTCAAAGGTTTATCAAAAATGTATTCGGATTCTGTCATTCCCTACTTCCAAAAAAACCTAGGAAGCGGGGAACGGGATTTGTCAAGTCCTATGGTACCATTACATACTACCGGGCGGCGTGATCAATGTTAATGAATGTATTATGTCCCGTTAAACAAACCCAATGTTATAGCCAATGTAAGCAAAGTCGTGAAAAATGTCTTTAAACCATGTACTAAGTATGCTAAGTCAACATACGAAGTAGAAATGTCTATAAAATCAATGTGCTAGCAGGCTCAGTCAACATACATAGCAAAATGTAATGTAAATCAATGTGCTCATATGCTAAGTCAACATATGCCGCAAAAGGTGTCTTTGAAATCAATGTGCTAGCATGCTCAGTCAACATACATAGCAAAATGTAATGTAAATCAATGTGCTCATATGCTAAGTCAACATATACCGCAAAAGGTGTCTTTAAAATCAATGTGCTAGCATGCTCAAGTCAGCATACATAGCAAAACATAATTGAAATCATGTACTATATATGTACTAGATGAACATAGCAAGTATATGTTATGAAAGTGTGAAAACATGAAAGTATTAAGTAGGCACATGTGTTTCACCCCAAAATATTTGAAAAGGTAAAAAAGGGGACTTACTCACTTGGGGTTGCAAAAGTATCCTTGTTCAAGAAAAATAACAAAGCGCAAGAGTCCGAGGAAAATCAATCGAGTCCTAATATCAGATAACTATGTTAATAAGTCGGGACTTTAATCGGCGGATTGGATAGAATGATGTCTTATAAACCAAATGAGTGTTGGAACTCATATGGTATGATTTAATAAACTCAACATTCTGATTTGGAAGTGATCCTAAGTGCTTTTGACCCGTAATGACCCGTTAAGGTAGTTTACGCTACTTTAACGTGTCATTTGCGTAAACGCATGATCGGATGGTTAAACATGTCCTATGATGAGTCTTAAATGCCCAAACATGCTTAATAATGTTGTAATATCAGTTTATATGTCAAAACTTTAGCCACATATGCTTAAAATGAATTTATGCGCAAAAAGGGCATTTTGGTCATTTATAATTACGACCTATCATAACACTAACCAAACGACGTGACCATAAGGTATAACCTCAGAGGGTTATTATGGTCACTAATATGAGTTTGGTCGGATCCTAAGATCGACCAAACGGGTCGGATTCGAAAGACAAAGCGGTGGTCAAGACCGCTCGACTTACGACCCTAAACAAGCACTAAACTAAAAGTGACGAGTTAGACATGTTTAACATGTCTAAATAAGTTTATAAAACTGATTTGGTATCAAAACAAAGTGTTTTGATACCTGAGAATAGTTCCGTCGTATGATGCGCATTTTGCGCATTATTGACCGAAACATTGACTCGTCACTTCGACTAGGACAACGTGGTAATCAGTAGGTATAATCGCAAGGGATTATAACCTTCGTGATTACGATCACGTTGCAAAGTTCAATTGAACTTTGACTTGACCAACTAATTGTCAAAACCGAAAGTCAAACAGTAAGTCAAACTGTTTGACTTTTAGCTCGTAATAAGCTAAAAGAATAAACAAGGCTTGGTTAGAGCACTTACTTCACTCAAGGAAGCCAAGATTACAAGAAAAACTCAGTTGGGAGGCCTCCTAATAAGGTAGCTACTCCACTTAGAGTTTAGAGAGATGAAAGATGGAAATGAGCAAGGAATTTGTTTGAAGATCAAGGGTATTTATAGTTGTTGGAGAGCTTTAGGATCATGCCAAGTGTTAGGAGATGTTGTAGGATCATTACAAGTGTTTAGTGAGGTGTTGCAACCAGGAGAAGTGTGGCAAAAACGAGTTATAGGTGTCAAGTCAAATGAACAAGAAGCTGCCAAGTAGCTGCTGCCACTGGGCATCCCTCGTACGTCGGGGGAGATCTTGGGGGTCTCTCGCGTGGCGCCTGGGATTCCTAAGTTTCAGAATTGGCAGTTTTAGTCCCTTGAGCCTAAAAACTTGTTTTTCGACACGTTTTGGCACTTTTAACACCCGTTAACTCCATTTTTAAGCTTTACAAAGAAGATAAAGCATAGGGAACTTGCAAAATGCTCAGAAACTTTTCGGATGTCGTTCGTTTGGCCGTACGGTTGCGGTTTTCGGTTAATTACGACGAAAATCGTGACGAACGCGCAAATGACCGTAAACGCGTAATAAGTGATATTTTTGTATTCCTATCATTACAATGCTATATTTTAATGATTACAAAAATTTTTTGATGTGCGTATATGTTTCGGATTAGTAAATACGCGTAACGGCATAGTTTCGAAGAATTTGCAAAATAGCCCCTGAAGTTGCATAAGCATGTTTTTGCCATACCGAAGCCTTCCAAAACTTATTTATAAGTTATGTAAAGGGTATATAGGGTATGTTTAGCTTATGCCATTGTTCCGGAGTGTACGTCGTGTTAAACTGATTACGTTTGCGTAACGGTTCGCGATTTCACTTCCAGAAGTGATTCGAAAGATCAGAATTGAAAAAGGTTTGAAAATGTGAAATACCATATATAAATACAAATCTTGGAATAAAACACAATGTTATAAAATTACAAAATCATTTCAGAATTGAACGATGATGGAAAAGCATAGATGTCACAGTCTCCCCTACTTTAGGAAATTTCGTCCCGAAATTTAATTAGAGGAAACTTGTGAGAATAGATGTGGATATTTCGCCTTCATCTGGTCCTCTCGTTCCCAGGTAAACTCAGGGCCACGTTTGGACTCCCAGCGAACTTTTACAATCGGTATTCGTCTGCGCTTAAGCTTTTTGACTTCACGATCCAAAATTTCCACAGATTTCTCGACAAAGTGTAACATGTCATTAACACGAATTTCATCAAGAGGGATGTGGAGGTTTTCATCAGCTAAACCCTTTTTCAAATTGGACACGTGGAAGGTTGGATGAACATTTCCAAGTTCAGGAGGTAGCTCAAGTTTGTAGGCCACCTTTCCGATTTTCTCAATGATCTTGGATGGTCCAACATATCTAGGTGCAAGTTTTCCTTTCTTCCCAAATCTAACCACGCCTTTCCAAGGGGATACCTTGAGTAGGACATGATCACCGACTTGGAATTCCAAGGGCTTGCGTCGTTTGTCCGCGTAACTCTTTTGATGGCTTCTAGTTGTCAAGAGATTATCGCGAATTGTTTTTGACTTTGTATGTTGTGTCTTGAATGAGTTCAGGTCCAGTGAATTGAGATTCACCGATTTCATTCCTACAGACAGGTGAACGGCATTTTCGACCATAAAGAGCTTTGAAAAGAGCCATTTTAATGCTGGTGTGATAACTGTTGTTGTAGGAGAATTCGATCAAAGGTAGATGCGAATCCCAACTACCACCAAAGTCGATCACACAAGCTCTAAGCATATCCTCCAGTGTCTGGATTGTCCTTTCGGGCTGTCCATCCATTTGAGGATGATAGCAGTACTCAGGTTAAGTTTGGTTCCCATGGCAGATTGCATGGTCCTCCAAAAATGAGATGAAAATCGAGCATCACGATCAGATATGATGTCCAAAGGAACACCATGATGAGATACAATTTCATCCACATAGATTTTAGCAAGTTTATCAGCAGGGAAATCCTCATGGATTGCTATAAAGTGTGCTGACATGGTTAGACGATCAATGATTACCCAAATGGCATCATGACCTCTAGATGTACGCGGTAATTTGGTAATGAGATCCATTACAATGCTTTCCCATTTCCAAAACGGAATTTCTGGTTGTTCAAGCAAACAAGAAGGGCATGGATGTTCTGCCTTAACTTTGAGACAAGTAAGACCTTTAGATACGTACAAGGCAATGTCTTTCTTCATACCCGGCCACCATACTGGGAACAAAGATCCTTATACATTTTGTCTGCACCTGGATGAATTGAATAACGAGACTTATGAGCTTCATCCATTATCAAGGTGCGGAGATTGTCTTGACTTGGAACCCACAAACGGTTCAGATAATAAAATAACCCATTATCTTTCGTTTCAAGTTGAAGCTCAAGATGATGTGGTAATTCTTCACCCATCATGCCTTGTGTAACACAAGTTCATTGAGCTTGGAAAATACGGTTTTGAATGTCAGATCGAACTTGAACACAATATAGCTTGACTCATTCTTTACGACTAAGAGCATCGGCTACGACATTCACCTTACCAGGATGTTAGCGAATCTCACAGTCATAGTCGTTCAGAAGTTCAACCCATCGTCGTTGTCTCATGTTTAGTTCTTTCTGATTGAAAATGTGCTGGAGGCTTTTGTGGTCCGTGAAAACCACACATTTTGTACCGTATAGATAGTGTCTCCAAATTTTCAGAGCGAAAACGACAGCACCCAACTCAAGATCATGAGTGGTGTAGTTCTTTTCGTGAATCTTCAATTGTCTTGATGCATGGGCTATAAACTTTGTTCCTTTGCATGAGAACGCAACCAAGGCCTAAGTTTGATGCATCACAATATACGACAAAGTCGTCGTTACCTTCAGGTAAGGATAAAATAGGAGCATTATAGAGCTTTTGTTTCAAGGTCTGAAAAGCTTCTTCTTGTTTGGGTCCCCACTCAAAAGGTTTATTCTTTTGAGTCAAAGTAGTGAGAGGAGCCGCAATCTTTGAGAAGTTTGTGATAAAGCGACGACAATAACCCGCGAGACCAAGAAATGAAAGAACTTCGGTAGGAGTAGTAGGCGTATCCCATTCCTTAATCGCACTGATTTTGGCGGGATCTACATGAATACCTTGTTTGTTGACAATGTGACCCAAGAACTAAACTTCCTTAAGCCAAAATTCACACTTAGAGAACTTGGCATAGAGTTGTTCTTTCTTTAGGAGTTCCATCGTTAGACGGAGATGTTGCTCGTGATCGGCTCGAGACTTTGAATAAATTAAAATGTCATCAATGAAAACAATGATGAACTTGTCCAAATAAGGCTTACAAACCCTATTCATAAAGTCCACGAAAACAACAGGAGCATTTGTCAGACCAAAAGGCATAACGGTGAACTCGTAATGACTGTATCGAGTGCGGAAAGCAGTTTTGGGAATATCTTCTTCGAGAACACGAAGCTGATGATACCCAGAATGTAGATCAATCTTTAGAAGTAAGTAGTACCTTGCAGCTGATCAAAGAGATCATCAATGCGAGATAGGGGATATTGATTTTTGATTGCGAGTTTGTTGAGCTCACGGTAATCGATACACATACGGAATGATCCATCCTTCTTTTTCACAAATAGGACTGGAGCGCCCCAAGGTGAAAAGCTTGGACGAATGAATCCTTTGTCAGATAACTCCTGAAGTTGTTTAGATAACTCTAGCATCTCAGATGGTGCAAGTCAGTATGGGGATTTGGCTATAGGGTTGGCACCAGGTACAAGATCTATACGAAACTCGACTTGTCGTGCTGGGGGTAAACCGGGTAGTTCTTCAGGAAACACCGCAGGATAATCCCGAACAACAGGGATGTCCTGAATAGATTTGCCCTTGCCTTTCTCCTCTACGATATGTGCCAAGAAAGCAACATAATTCTTTCGTAGGTATTTATGGGCTTGGGTGCATGTCATGAGTTTAAGGCTACTGACGGGTTTTTCTCCATGAACATCTACGGTTTCACCAGACGGAAGGGGTATACGAACGATCTTATCAAAGCAAATCACCTCAGCATGGTGTTTAGATAACCAGTCCATCCCTACTATGATATCAAAATTCCCGAGTTGCATTGGCGTGAGGTCAATGGCAAAAAGATGGTTATTAAGGTTCAATTTGCAATCACGAATGACAGAATCAAGAACAAGGGGTTCACCACTAGCTATTTCGACTGTTAAGGGCTTTCCTAGTTTGGTTCTAGGCATGGAAAGTAAAGGTTCAAAAGCTAGGGATACAAAACTCTTATCGGCACGTGAATCAAAAAGATTGAAGCAGGATGGTTGTTAACAAAGAACGTACCGTCCACCACTTCATTGTCAGCCCGAGCCTCGTTAACATTGATGTTAAATGCTCGTCCATGAGGCTGGTTTGCATTTACCAACTTCGGGCAATTGTTTCTGTAGTGGGTAAGATCACCACAGTTGTAGCAAGACCCAAGTGGATAATGAGATCGTGCAGGCTGCTGAGCAGGGTTTTGGGCTATAAGATTTTGGGTAAGAGCAAAACGACAAGTGTTGGCAAGATGACCAGATTTCCCACAGTTAGTGCAAATGCGGCACTGTAAATGTGGTTGATGGTGACTGTTACACTTGTTGCACAAAGGTGCATTGCCAACATATTGTTTCTTGGTCGGTGGCTGAGCAGGCTGATTAGGAGCAGCTTGGTTAGGTTGTGTAGTGAGAGCGAAGTTCTTAGAAGCCTTGTGCTTCCTCGACTTCTTGGAGGTTTCAGGTTTGTTACCCTTTTGCTTCTCAGACTTAACAGACAGTTTCTTGTCACCCTTTCGATGAAGCTTACCCTTTTTGACTTGCGATTCAGTAAGGGTTGCAGCTAGCTCAATGGCTTGCCAGACAGATGTAGGGTTACTGCCAGTGACGATGTCCTGGACAGGATCTGGCATACCATCTATGTACTTTCAATCGCCTTATCCAAAGGTGTCACCATCTTAGGACACAAAAAGCTCAACTCCTCATACCGATTGGTATATGCACGGTGCTCACCACTGTCCTGCTTTAGGTCGTGGAACTCATTCTTGAGCGCCCTCTTTTCATGACGGGGGCAGAACTCTTTCATCATTAGAGCTCTAAGTTCCTCCCATGTATGATCCATCGCAACATCAGCACCCCTATCTATCACCACTCCGTTCCACCACGTGAGTGCCCTCTTATGAAATACACTTGAAGCAAACTCGACTTTTCGATTATCAGGACACTGAACATGGCGAAAAGTTTACTCTCAAGACTCTCAAACCACTGTAGGAGCCCAGTTGCTCCTTCAGAACCACTAAACTTGAGTGGTTTAGCCGAGTTAAACTGTTTAAAGTTGCACGTAGCATGTGCATTGTTATTGTTGTTGGCTTGGTTGATTTGAGTAATGAAATTTGGTAGCATAGCAGCCATCTGCTGTGCTATGATAGTTGGCAGTTCGGTGTTAGGTGGTGGTACGTTTCGTCGAGGAGGCATTCTAAAAGAGGGAATATGAGAGAAAACGAGTGAGATGAATGTTGGAAAATGAGATGTCATAAATATCGACGAAATGAAAGGATGATGGTCATTCGTTCATTTACTTGTAACAAACAAACGACACACAGTGACTAATCAAAGTAAATGGGTATTAATAATATATCGCGAAGACATGCTTTAGCCTATAGGTGGACACTCATCCCAAGAGTTCCCAGGTAAGAGTGGCTGGTCCGATTAACTGGATTTGTACGAACACTCTAACCTTAGACAGAAAACTCAGGGTACAGGCACCCACCCTTCCAGATTGCATGTGTTCACATTTATTAAAACCCAAACTTTGACGAGATTTTGAAAAACTTTGAAGGCAAAGAGCACCGATGATTTGTTTTGGCCTTTAATATGAATTATACCTTGTTTTTGGTAATCACCTAAGGATAGATGATGGTATTGTTTTAAGATCTAAACACAAGATAACATGTGTTAGGGTCCTAGAAAGGTTATAGTCTAGGTCAAAGGATTACTAATAACCTAATTCCCTATAATCATTGGCTCTGATACCAATCTTTCTGTCACACCCCGACCGCGTAAAACAACAAACCGCGGCGGAAACGTCGGGGAGTGTCGTAACATAACTATTGTTTCAACAACCATGGTAATTAGAGTTTTGTATTATTGACTCAAATTGTTTACATTGTCTGGAATTAACAGAAACATAACGTAAATTTATTTGTCTTTCTAATTTTTAAGTCACTAAAGCCCAAGTCCGTCCTACGTGTCACATGAATCATCCTTAAGCATTAGCTCCTGAAACACATGTGAAAATAGGTACGTCAGCATAAAATGCCTGTGAGATACATAGGTTTTGTTGATGAGGATTCATGACTTGAAGTTAAAATAATAGTTTAACGAAAAGCAGTCATGAACCCTATAAAATGTTTTCTTTTATAAAATCATATGAAAATCAATATGAAAATCAAATGATATAAAAGAAGGATGTATGGTTAACTAATTAACCGGATGATAATGAATTGTATAAATTATGGCATTTGTAAAACAATGTCTTGTGATAAATATATGTTATTTGTACCAAATGTGTCATGTCTTTGTCTTTGTCGAAGTGGTTTAACTAACGCTACGTTATGTAATATCATGAAAGCACTTTTATATAGGAAGTACCAGTGGCGTATCCACCATGCTTTTATCATATTACACACATGTCGTTAATTAAATCACTTATCAAATAACCACCAAAAATGTTTTGTCAAACAAATGTCAAATGTCATGTGTAAACAATGTAATATGTCACAACATTAGTTATAAACCATGTCTTGTATAACAAATGTCTTGTATGGCAAGTAAAAAGACTTTACTAAAGCCATATGTATAATGTCGTGTATAACCAATGTCACGTACAAAACAATGTCTTGAACAAACAAAACTTTTAAATCAATAGTCATGTTTTGCAAAACCAATACTTTATTTGATATGAACATTTATGTAGTTATTTTTATCGCATACATTCAAGCCTTGAGACTGTCGGATAAACCATTATCAAGTCAAAGGTTTATCAAAAATGTATTCAGATTCTGTCATTCCCTGCTTCCAAACAAACCTAGGAAGCGGGGAACAGGATTTGTCAAGTCCTATGGTACCATTACATACTACCGGGCGGCGTGATCAAAGTTAATGAATGTATTATGTCCCGTTAAACAAACCAAATGTTATAGTCAATGTAAGCAAAGTCATGAAAAATGTCTTTAAACCGTGTACTAAGTATGCTAAGTCAACATACGAAGTAGAAATGTCCACAAAATCAATGTGCCAGCATGCTCAGTTAACATACATAGCAAAATGTAATGTAAATCAATGTGCTCATATGCTAAGTCAACATATGCCGCAAAAGGTGTCTTTGAAATCAAGGTGCTAGCATGCTCAGTCAACATACATAGCAAAATGTAATGTAAATCAATGTGCTCATATGCTACCTCAACATATGCCGCAAAAGGTGTCTTTGAAATCAATGTGCTAGCATGCTCAGTCAACATACATAGCAAAATGTAATGTAAATCAATGTGCTCATATGCTAAGTCAACATATGCCGCAAAAGGTGTCTTTGAAATCAATGGGCTAGCGTGCTCAAGTCAACATACATAGCAAAATATAATTGAAATCATGTACTATATATGTACTAGCTGAACATAGCAAGTATATGTTATGAAAGCGTGAAAACATGAAAGTATCAAGTAGGCACATGTGTTTCACCCCAAAATATTTGAAAAAGTAAAAAAGGGGACTATGTACTCACTTGGGGTTGCAAAAGTATCCTTGTTCAAGAAAAATAACAAGCGCAAGAGTCCGAGGAAAATCAAGCGAGTCCTAATATCGGATAACTATGTTAATAAGTCGGGACTTTAATCGGCGGATTGGATAGAATGATGTCTTATAAACTGTTTGACTTTTAGCTTGTAATAAGCTAAAATAATGAACGAGGCTTGGTTAGAGCACTTACTTGCACTCAAGGAAGCCAAGATTACAAGAAAAACTCAGTTGGGAGGCCTCCTAATAAGGTAGCAACTCCACTTAGAGTTTAGCGAGATGAAAGATGGAAATGAGCAAGGAATTTGTTTGAAGATCAAGGGTATTTATAGTTGTTGGAGAGCTTTAGGATCATGCCAAGTGTTAGGAGATGTTGTAGGATCATTACAAGTGTTTAGTGAGGTGTTGCAACCAGGAGAAGTGTGGCAAAAACGAGTTATAGGTGTCAAGTCAAATGAACAAGAAGCTGCCAAGTAGCTGCTGCCACTGGGCATCCCTCGTACGTCGGGGGAGATCTTGGGGGTCTCTCGCGTGGCGCCTGGGATTCCTAAGTTTCAGAATTGGCAGTTTTAGTCCCTTGAGCCTAAAAACTTGTTTTTCGACACGTTTTGGCACTTTTAACACCCGTTAACTCCATTTTTAAGCTTTACAAAGAAGATAAAGCATAGGGAACTTGCAAAATGCTTGGAAACTTTTCGGATGTGGGTTCGTTTGGCAGTACGGTTGCGGTTTTCGGTTAATTACGACGAAAATCGTGACGAACGCGCAAATGACCGTAAACGCGTAACGAGTGATATTTTTGCATTCCAGTCATTAAAATGCTATATTTTAATGATTACAAAAATTTTGGATGTGCGTATATGTTCCAGATTAGGAAATACACGTAACGGCATAGTTTCGCAGACTTTGTAAAATAGCCCCTGAAGTTGCATAAGCATGTTTTTGCCATACCGAAGCCTTCCAAAACTTATTTCTAAGTGATGTAAAGGGTATTTAGGGTATGTTTAGCTTATGCCATTGTTCCGGAGTGTACGTCGTGTTAAACTGATTACGATTGCGTAACGGTTCGCGATTTCACTTCCAGAAGTGATTCGAAAGATCAGAATTGAACAAGGATTGAAAATATGAAATACCATATATAAATACACAGATCTTGGAATAAAACACAATGTTATAAAATTACAAAATCGTTTCAGAATTGAACGATGATGGAAAAGCACAGATGTCACATCGTGGACCGCCTCACTAAAAGTGCCCATTTCTTACCCATTCGAGAAGCTTATACTTCGGAAAGAACGGCAGAAGTTTACATAAACGAGATTATATCTCAACAAGGGGTTCTCGTATCTATTGTGTCCGATCGGGACACCCGGTTCACCTCTCGTTATTGGAGGAAATTTCATGACGAAATGGGAACTCAGCTGCATATGAGTACCGCCTATCATCCTCAAACCGATGGCCAATACAGAATGAACCGTCCAAACGCTAATCAATATGTTAAGAGGGTGTGTACTAGACTTTGGGAGAAACTGGGATGATCATCTACCTTTGGTAGAATTTTCTTATAATAATAGTTATCATAATAGCATAAAATGGCCCCTTACGAGATGCTATACAGAAGAAAGTGTAGAACCCCGGTTTGTTGGGGGAAGTGGGACAGCGTGAACTCGCATCAAAGGATGTGTAGCTAAAACGAATGAAAAGATTGATATTGCTAGATCTAGATTAAAGGCGGCACAAGACAGATAAAGACAGATAAACGTCATCCGATTGAGTTTTAAGTAGGAGATTTTGTTTTGCTAAAGGTCTCTCCATGGAAAGGTATAATCCTATTTCGTAAGCGCAGAAAGTTAGGTCCCTGTTATATAGGGCTTTTTAAAGTGCTAGCTCGAATCGAAACGGTGGCATATCGATTAGAGTTACCACCGAAGTTGGATGGAATTCACAACACCTTTCATGTTTCACAATTGCTAAAATGCCTTACGGATGAAACAACATACGTGCCTTTGGATGACATCGAAATAGATGAAAGATTAAATTATGTTGAAAGGCCCATGGCAATAAAAGATTACAAGGTGAAACAACTTCGCAACAAAGCCATTAGACAAGTCTTAGTCCAATATCAACATCAAAAGGGATCAGATCTTACATAGGAAATGGAGGATGATATGTGGGAACATTACCCGGAATTATTCGGTACGTATTCAGGTTTCGGGGACGAAACCTTCTTTAAGGGGGGTAGACTTGTAACACCCCAAAATTTTATGTGTTAATTTATAAAGTTAGTCATGAAACAAGTAATGATAGAATTTTACTATGAAAATATAAAATACCATTCTTGAAGGACCAAACATGGATAAAAAGAAAGATGAAATACTAAAAAAACACAAACACACACACATCAGTGTGTGTGTGTCGACCAAACAAGTGAAGAAAAGTGGAGAACACCTTGTTGATCACAAATTAGCAAAATTGACAAGGAAATTGAAGCTTGATTCAATGCGTGTGTTAGGAATTATGATCACCTAAGTATTCTTATCATCAAGTAAGTTGAATTTCATGATTTAGTGATTCTTGATGAAATGGGTTATAAGTAATCCATGAATGTTTTATGAAATTGAATATGAATGTTGGATAGTATGAATGCGTAGAAGATATAATGTGCCTAATTTTGATTGCATTGATGATTTGGGGTTAAACCCATTTGTTGTTATAGAATGATGAAGATTAAGTGAAGAATTATAAGCATATTAATATAATGGTAATGTTTGAAGTAATGATGTATATGGTATTTTTTTTAGTAACCGATGAAGAACTAAATACACATGTTTAGGATAATAATTGTGAAATTGGAAGTTGTTATGTTAATCCATGGATGAACTAGCAAGATTGTGCTTAATTTACTTGTACATTATGCTTTGTTGATGATATGCACACAACGTGTTCGATGAAATGCCTTAATCAATGTAATTGTGATTTGATGTGAATGCTTGTTAAATCGATGTGGTATGATGATGATGATAATAATGTATATGGTTTATTAGCATCATAATGTACAATGAGTAATGCACAAAATATGAATTTAAATGAAAACTAAGAATGTGAAGTTGTGACATATAGGAGCGAAGAAGGAAGAAGGCACTGGCCATTCTAAGACGCAAACAACACAAGACCACGGTAAGTTCATGTGAACTTCAATTTATAATAATGTAGATTACGACGTAAGCTTTATGTTTGTTTACTTGTTAATAAATTATAGTTCCATAATATGGTAAAATGCGATGTGATGAATATTGAAGGATTATGAAATGTGTATGAAGACCTATCACGAATGGGTCAAAACGAATGAATAACAATAACTTGGAATGGATATGTAACGACCTCGTTGTGAACGGGTCAAAACGGGTGAAGTTTCGGAGTGACGAAACGGTTATGAATTGATCCATTACGAACGGGTCGGAAGGATGTAAGTTGATGATTATGAAGGAATGATGAGTGCAATATCTGTTTCTAAATGGAAATTGCTAGTATGAAAGGAATTGATGGTTAGTGAATGACTTTACCATTTTTTTGACCTTGGTAACGGGTCAAAATTGTTATGTGATAGTAAATGTAAATGATAAAATATAAGGAATAGTACTTATGAATATTTGTGTATTGTATGATAGGAAAATCTTATCTTTGAAGATGGCGAGCTTGGATCGAATACACTTCACCGCCCTTTACGCTTCCAGTTTATGTTTATTTATGAACAGGTCAAAAATCTTTTGGTTGTAAGTATTAACTAAATATTTAGGATTTTCGTAAGTAAGTTTAGGGACTTGTATTTTGTTAAGATAGTTCGGATCAACACTCGTGATGAACTTTTGGTGGTTGTGTTTACTTGAACTAGACATGGGCATTTTGGTTAAAATATGAATGATTAAAAAGAAAGTTTTAAATCTTGACGTTTTTATATGTTGTTTTGACCGTATAAAATTTTGGGCGTTTCAATATTTCTACCACCACCCCTCAACTTTTATACCTTGTGTTTTTACCCTACTACTTTTACTTTCCGTTAAGACTTAGATTTTGCATTTTTTTTCCTTAAACAATTACTCCATTTTTTCACCGCCCCAACTTTAAAAAATTGAAATTGTAACCCCTAGAATACAGCTCCTACTTTTTCAAATGCCAATGTATTGTGTTTATGAATGTTGTGTAGCGTATTATGTCTTAGGCGTGTTTTAAACTTCGTGTCTACCATTGTGTTTTACATTTTTTGTAATTATCTTTTACGCATTTTGTTTTACGAATCGTGTGCAACGCATTGTGTCTTACACATTGTGTTTTGCACTCTGCGTCTTACTAAACGTTTCCATCCGTCGCGTCGTCGCAATGCACGGCGGGCAAAATGCTAGTTTAAGTATAATCACCTATCCTTTAATTATTAATAATATAGATTATATTATTAACAAAATAAATCTTATATAAAATTAATCATGAATGTAATATTATTGAAATAAATAATATCTCGCTAAAACTATACCATAGTTTGTTTCTCCAAAAGATATAATTCTATTTCTATTAGGTGATTCTTTTTTTTTAATTTAGAATTAACTTTATTACCGAGATTTAAGGATTAATTTTTTTTTTTAATTTAGGATTAACTATGAAACTCTAAAGGTGAAGGGAGTGGTTACCTATTCCAAATAGGTAAACTCCTCGTTCACCCAATCAAAGAGTGCCACGTCAATTTACCTAATTTGTTTACCTAATGCTTAAAAACGTTGGCGGTGGTTTACCTAACGGGGTTTAGGTAAACTATTTTTTTTAAAGGGAAAAATGTGTGATTGGTTGAGAAGGAATGGACCCCACCACACACCAATCTCTCTCCCCTTCCCTCCCTCTCCCCGAATCGGTGAAGGATCACCGAAAATGGCCATCTAATCGGTAACATGAAATCGGCGAAGTGGTTGGCGGTGGATGGTGTGCGGTACCAAGTGGGTTTACCGCCTCCACTCCCTTCACCCTAAAGGGATTATATTTCAGGCGGAAAAAGAGAATTATAGATAGTCTCAATGATTGCCATGTGTCTCAAATTGGTTTACTTTATTATATGTATAGATTAGGCTAAAAGGTGTGATCATGACCCTCTACACGGGCATTATCATGGGTGTAAAACAAGGTTTCCAAGGCCGAGTACTCCCGAATAGTCGCTATAAGGTAAGTTGCCGATACGACTTTCTTCGACTCCGCATAATTACTCGGAGTCGGTCAAACACGGTTAACCTTGGCTATAATTGGATCTAGTAGGTCAACTCGGGCCTAGTTTGACTTAAATAATAATAAAACATAATTTTTATGCCTATCATATGAATATCATTTTCACGTATTTTGTTAAATATATTAGTAAATTTATGTACTTTGACATATATTTAATCTCCAAAAGGTAACTTATATATAATTTAACATCCGAGTACTCCCTAGGTACTCTCCGCCTAGACCGAGTACTCTCAACTTCCCGGTCGACCGACTATGGAGCGCCTAGCGACTTTTGCAACCATGGGCGTTATGTCACTCACTGCTAATCCATCAATCAAAACCACTACTTTAAGAGTGTGGTCATGACTCAACCACTATCCAATTTATTTTTGTGGTAATTGTGGTTCAATCCAGGGCAACCATCATGAATCACCAAGGCGGGAGGTGTAGCCTTCCATTCATGTTCCTATGTGGCGAATCATGTTCCAACCATGACACCACACCCGTCAGCCTTAGAAATTACATATTCGTCATTAGGTTTCATAGTGATATTGTTAAAATTACATGCATGGCATACCATATCAGTGACTTATACGTGTCTTATTTTTTGTTAACCATGATATCAATATATGTGTTGTTTTGTGTGAGGTAAAATACTATGCATTGGGCTTGCTGAGCTTGTAGCTGTGTAGCTGTTTGGACTTGTGTCTTACAAGTGAGCTTAGTGAGTGTTGCATAAAGGATTGAAGGCAAAGGCATGGCCGACTTCACCTTGGCCCATGTCGTTAAAGGCTTGTAATAAAAGACTCTCGCATACTCACATACCGTGTACTCACATACAGTCTATATCGTAGATAATATAAAAGTAAAGAGAGACTTCTGGAAGTTCATTCGGTCACACTTTGCTTTCTCTCTCTTCACAAAGCGATTAGGGTTTTCATATTGTTCAACACAGATTCATCAGACGAATCTGTGCTTGTAGATTGTTATAGGTTAATCGTGTAGAAATTATCTTGTTGATAATCTTATGAGTAGATTAGGAGTTAGTTGTAGCGATTGTAATCTTTCAGATTGGTTTCAAGGGTTGGATAAACATTTTGGTTTAGATATGTGAGATTCTTTGAAGATCTGAGTTCATATCCATGTTTGTTGACATGGTATCAGAGCCATATTAGCTCTTGGGGTGAAATCCGTGATTCGGGGGTTTCTGTCATCTATCCGATGTATGTTCTGATCAGATCTTCTTCTTGTTCAGATCTGACCAATCTTGGGGTTTATCAATGACATCTGGGCAGTTCTTGTATCTGTTAGTTCCAGATCTTAAAGATCGCTTGATCTCAAAGTTTGAGTTGTGTTTGTCTGAAGATCCCTTTCGTTAGGGTTTGAAGTATTGAACAAATTTGAAGGTAATCTCGTTGGTCTTTGTAACCCTAGAGGGTTACTAGGCAAACCAACAGATTATTGGCTATCTCTTCTTATCTTCTGATCATATCTTTGCAACCCTAGAAGGTTACAAGATTAATCTTGCTAGGAGTTAAATGCTCCCACTCTAAGTCAGTTCTTCTCTGTTTAATTTCTTGTTTTACGTTAGTTTCTTGTTGATGGGGTAGTTGGACCGGTGGTTGATTGGGAAATTAGAGAGGGTTCACTCTGTTTGCATAATTTGTGTTGTTTGATTGTTTTCTGTTGCAATATCCTGTGTACTTGTGGTTAACTTGTTTATCTCTGGCTCTTTATGTGTTGAGTTTGTGTCTTGTAAGTTCTTGTTGGTTGATTAGGGTTTGGCTCCTATGCAAAGGCTTGGGTAGGCACCTTTGAGTGACAAACCTACTATCTGGTCTGACACACTTTCACCATAGTCTGGTCTTGTGTTTGTTTGGTGTTGAATATCTGTTGTGGTTTCTTGTTCACTATTTGTTGATTGTCTAGTTGTTATTGTTTATCTATTGTTTACCGATGGTTTGTGTTGTTATTGCATGGTGATATAAAATGGCTGATAGTGAGGGTAATCCCTTTGCTACCCTCATCAGCAAGTTGGATGTAACTAATCCCTTATGCTTACATGCTAGTGACACTGTTAATCTAACTATAACAAACATAAAGTTAAAAGGAACTGAAAACTATAATGTTTGGGCTAATTCAATTACTTTAGCACTTAAAGACAAAAACAAGTTTAGGTTTATAGACGGAACATGTGCTAAGTCCGAAGATGATGATGTGTTGGACTACGCACTTTCGCACGAATGTAAGTTACATTCATACGAACTAGTACATCCACACTAAACTAGTGTCTATATGTAGTGTTGTGTATTCATAGTTTGATAAGTTTTGAAGATCCCAGAGGGGAAATGCGGTTGTAAACGATGTAAACTCTTTCGGTATGAATAGAATTATTCTGCTTCTACTCTGTTCTTAATAATATTCTACCGAATGAGCTCTCTTCCGTTCGAACTTCCGTCTAAACCCACCGGATCCGGGACTTACACAATGAATTATCTTTAATCGGCTCTAATTCCATTTTAACCTTAAAGTCACAACTTGTAAATCTAATAAAAATTCGTTGATAACCTTATTAGCTAGGAGCCGGGTCTTTGAGTTAATTAACCTCGCCTTTTGCCAATAAAATAAAATAACTGTAATTCATCCCAAGTGGATTCGAAATACAAAGAAACACTCTTTGTGCTCTTGATATTCTCTACTAATCATCTATTACTTGCTTTTATTTTCGTTTTAATATAAAAATAACAAAAGGTAATTAACTAAACTAGTTGGTAATTTAAAGTTAACTATTAAAAGTCGTATCCTTTGGGTTTGATACTTGGTTCTTAGATAAACTTTACCAGAAACGATAGGTATACTTGTCTATTGTGTGTGTTTAGTCTAAGTAATAATCATTTTTTTTGTAAATTTAAAACAAGGTAATCGTGTCTTAAAAGTTATTAAGTTAATCACCTAATCATGCTTAGATTTATTAAACTAACTAGAGCAACACACTAAAACACGCACATCGTTCATTCTATTGAAGCTCCCCATAAGGCATTATCATATGCTTACCTCACATAACTACCTAGCACAACTCCTGTCGTCAACAACTGTGATAGGCATCGACTTGTTGACCTAGTTGAAGTAATCAGTTGGATTCAATACTACCCTAACCACACAGATAACATAGGTATATTTGTGAAAAATCATCAAATAACATAGGTAAATTCCAGAAAAAACATCAAATAATATAGGTAAATCAAGACTAACTCCGAGGAAAATTGCCATGTAACAGAGGTAAGTCGTAAAATAACAAGGCACATTGTGTAGCTAAAAGGGTGGTATACGCAGGGGCGGAGCTTGAACTTATATATAGGGGCGAAAGTCACGGGACGCGGAACATTTTTCCCTACTGCTAAGTTTCAAGTCGGAGATCCGGTTCAAGTCAGGTCAAACAGTTAAATTCTAAATATCTATTTATCTTCAGAACTTGAATAATTCAAATTACCATTTTATACATAAAACTAATACACATATCAATAACCAAAAATCTTATCAATTAACTCATCAGTTAACCATTTAACCTAATTACCTAATTACCTAATCAAGTAATCAACTAAAAACTAGGCCCAAAAATCTACAAAATGGCAGTCCAACTTGCATTTTTATAAAACAATAGGCCGAACTCCATTAATCCAAAAATCCAAATAATTTGACCTCATTTTTTACCCCAACTTAAATGGCCCACTAGTAATTAGTTGGACTTCAATCAAACAATTCAATAGGATTTTGAAATTGACAAAATAGACCCCAAAAATAAATTAATCGCTGTTTGACTTTTCGAGCATTAGTCCCAAAATCTTCTTCTTTTTCATTCCTTGACGCGAAAATCCTACACTTGAAATTGAGTTTAATCCTCCTCAAGTATTGCAACCCAAATATATATATATACACTTATGCTAACATGTGTGTATATATATATATATAAAAGATCCGGTTCAAATGAAAACAACTATAAGTTGCGAGAACCGTGAAAACTTTTTATTCCGGGGCGAGTTGGGCTAAAATGTTTTTACACAAACGTAGATGAAAATATTATAAACACATCTGTAAAAAAAAATTTTTAAAAATATGGAGTCGGTAGTTTTGACCACCACAAGTTTTTTTTACGCCAGGCGTAAATTTTAAATTTAAATTTTACGTTAGGTGTAAAAAAAAATTGCAGCAGTCAAAACTATCGACTCAACAATTTTTTTAAAAATTTTTTTTACATATGTGTTTATAATATATTCATCTACGTTTGTACAAAATGTTTTTGGCTCAACTCGCCCCGGATCAAAAAGTTCTAGCGGTTCTCGCAACTCGTAGTGATTTCATTTTAACCCATCTCTCTCTCTCTCTCTCTCTCTCTCTATATATATATATATATATATATTGACACTTCTAAGGTTAAAATCACAGGGGCCAAGGCCTCTCCTGGCCCTATGGAAGCTCCGTCGTTAGGTATACGATAAACCATGGCCTGTCAACGTATTTAATATATAATTAAAAAAGAAAAAAGAAAAAAGAAAAATAACTTTTAAGGTCCACACATTTATGAATAATAAAATACATTATTAGACGTATTAATTACAAATCTCTACACCCGGCCAACATATTTAACTCATTCACAACTTACTTATAACTCGTCCACAAGTTGTCAACTCATTTGCAATCCACCAACCCATTTGACTCATGGTTTATACAATCATGTTTGAGCTAAGTTATTCTACGTTGTTCAAGACCTTTTATGGCCGATTTATCCATCAACCATGGTGCTTCTGTTCTATTTTAAAAAAAATTATCTTCTTTAAGATGACCCATCTTGGTGTGGTCGATCCACATGCGAACCGTGCCATCAACCGATATTTCCATCAATTAATGATCACTTGGACATCTTTTTTAGTGACTGAAACCTCTCGGATAACATCAATGGATCAAGTAAAGCCAAAAACAGAAGATTTGCTAATGTAGGATCACTACAATCTCACTCACCTGTGAAAATTCGTTTATGATAAAAGCACTGGTTTTATCCAAACCCCGCTAACTCCAAGGACATGCAAAGGCATGTCCATAAGAGAACCCCGAAACGAAAACCCTTATACCTTTACTTTATTTCCTGCTATTAAATGAAAGTGGATTAGAGTTCCCCTATGCGATTGGGCTAGTAAAATACGAGACCTCAAGCTGCCATACTTGAGTAGAACCGAAAAAAATCTCTCACACCCATATTAAAATTCCCCATGGAGGGCCTCAAATGCATCAAACACCCCTATCCATGAATCCCTTGCTCTGATCCAAAATAGCCAAGCAAGCAACAGAAGGGGCTGCGGTAACGCTTCTACACCCTCAACAAAAAGAGATTGGGGTCATTCTCCCAACTAAATGATACGCTACCTAAATGTCATCAGTTATTTAGGATATCTCCGTGAAAACAATAAAGTAAAAGCTTCCTCCAGAGGAATGGCCATTAAAGGTACCAAAAACACTTCTCCGATATTGATATGTCTAAGGGCGGTTTGTCCCCTATCTCTCGATAGCGTGAAACAAGATATATGTTATGGCGGTTTCGCCGCCCTATTCTATGATAAATATGTAGTATAGTAAGGCGGAGAAAATTTGTTCGTTGGAGTGCCTGACGTGATTAGATAGTAACAAATAAATTTAAACAAAAAATATCCAAGTTTTAAGGATTAAAACACTATATACTAACTACACACGTTCTAAGCAAGCACACCTATCAGCATATAGTATAACCTAGGTAAGTACCCAAGTATCAATTTATGGAAACTAAGATCTATTAACCTATCTCTTTTGTAATATCTAACATAAGTAACTTTTAGTGATAAAAAAAACACTAAACAACCTATTTGATTAAGTTTAGAGAACAATGATAAAAAGATAACCAGTTAGGTTCCGGATCATCTTATTACTTTTGCAAACAGTTGATTATGATTCTTATGAAAACCTCATCATAATTGACACTAGTAACGAGTGTGTAGTGTTAAAAAGCTAGAGCCCCCTATGTTAGCCTCATGTCCCCAAACATCCAGGCTATAGACACACCAACTATTTGGTTCTAAGTAACTAAGATATTTATTTATCCCTTGTGATCTAAGAGTCTCTTATATTGTTTTAGCAACCTAGATTAACGAACTGAGCGAATTACTATCTAGACTACCTAATTTAAAGCAAACCCTTATCTAGTTTCCAAACCATTATAATCTGATTCTTTCCGTAGGTGCCCGTATGCATTACCAACATCCAACCAAGCCTAAAGATAATCCAAGCAGATCTAACATGCATAACCTCATAGAAAGACCTAAATTATCCACACAAACTCAATTGAACATCAATACTCAACATATAAATTAAACTATCACAAGTTCATAAAAACACCTTACTAAAAACACACTTTCATAATAGAGTCAATACAAAGTAACAAGAAGCGTCTTACCCTAACCAGCTACGGCGCGGTTAGCTACTCATTGAATACATGATAAAAATAACAGGAAATCATTGAATACATGATAAAAATAACAGGAAAAGAAAATACGAAGGGTGCTAACTCAGTAAGGAACAATGTCTTGTCCTCCTGTACGTTGTCTTCCTTGAATCCTCTCCTGAATCTTCGATTTTGAATCCTTGAATTTCAACAACCCCTTTTTTGCTTCTTCCTTTTCATTTCGTCCACTCTCTAGGGTTTCTACGACATCTCAATCCTTATATATGGTCCTTCTAGAATTTGGGTGGTTTACGACCCGTCAACCTGAACCTAGGTCACGGCACGTAAACAAGGAAAGTTGTTCCTTAGCGTTCTAGGGTTTCCAAACAATAGGTCGGTGTACTAACTTGGGGTTCACGGTTCGTACACTTCTTCTAAGTTCACGACCCATAAACAACAGAACAACGCTGCCTTCAGCAGTCTTTAGTAATCTTCAGTTCCGGCCAGGAAATCCTTCATTTCAATTAGGAACCTGTAAAATACTCAGAAACGAACATTTAATCCATTCTAAGCAATATTTATTACAAAAAACTATAAATATGTGGGTTTTTATACTATAATAACATGTTGTCTTTCAGATACATCAGCGCCGGAGTGTGGAGTTTGTTCCCATCATTGAAGTCAGAGTGTCGGACTGAGTCTTTTGATTGATAAAGGCCAAAAAGTACTTAGTTTTGTTGGAAAATTCAACGTATATCTGATCTTTATATTCTCCCAGGCTAGAACTTTCTTCAATTCTCTCCTTTAGAAAGCTACGGAAGGCTCGACCCTGAACATCCCTTTTTATCGAATGAAAGACTTTCGCCCCACTTCCTATCGATACGGCGGCTGCAAGGTGAAATCAAAGTTATCAAATGCTCTTGACTAGCTAGCAGGTTGGCTAAAGAGAGTTGACCACAACTTAATGAGGTACCAAAACAACCCACAAACCATTGAATCAATATCATAGGGATCATATCTAGAGTACCGGAGGTCGGATCAAGGAATTGCCGGATAACTTCTACTTCAAACAAAACTTTCAATATTGCATCACTTTCATGTGGAACTTCGCTTAGAGAATTCTCGTTTGCGTTGACAAGCGAGTTCCCGCATTAACAATCTTCTCATGATTTACTAACGGATTAAAATGAACATCGAGTTCTCTTGTCAACTTTGGGAAGTCAAGCTCATAGATTCTCCTTTGCCTGTGAATAATTATATTTAATATTTCAATCATATAGTAAAATAGTTTTTAAAATAAGAAGTGGATTTAATAATGTTTGGACAATATATGTACCAACATGACAAATTTAGTTACAGTGTTTCTTATTTAGTTTTTTGTTGTGTATCATTTCTAGCCTCTCGTTAGCTGTGTTTCAATGAAACAAAAAAAGTTTCAAAAACTTTATTATTTTGTACAACTTCTATGTCATGTATCTCTATAAAAATAAAGGTTTCAACTTTAGCTACCAACCGTACCTTGTTTTTAGCATGGGAAGAGGAGGCTGGAAAAACGAGTGGGTCAAAGTAAGGTCGGCTAATGTATCAAAACGAGTTTCAAGGGAAAATAGGATGTTTGTATAAAAAAAGAAATTAATTTGGTCGAGTCAAAACACGTATTGAGAATATGGAGTTCGGATTGAAACGGCCATTTTACAAAACAAAAAAAACACAAAATATTCAAATGGGTTTAACCATCATCATTGGCTATCAATGTCACTAGCAAGTAGCAACCATAAATCTTCCTATACTAATAAATAGAAATCTTTTAGGACACATGTCATCGATTGTCATATTTTTAATTCTTTTCTCTTTTATTAAATAATAAATTTTAAACTTTCCTCCTATAATGATATTAAATTAAAATAAAGAAAATATCAAATATACCAATAGGGAAAAGATAATCTTCTAAACCGAATTTAAGATAAATGATGACTTACATTGTTTTGGTTAAACAAAAAGATATATCTAAAAATAAGTCGTGGCATGTATCGATAGCAATTAATTTAAATTAGTTAAAAAAATAAATTCACACAAATTTAATTTATATCCATCTGGATTAATTAATAGCATAGCATATGATTCTAACATATTTTATTATATATTTCTACTATAGCATATGATTCTAACATATTTTATTATATATTTTTTTCTACTATAATTATGGGAAGATATACAAAGTATTTTAAAACCACAACACTAGCGAAACATACCCTAAAGTACCCTCAACTTTTTTTAACATTTAGTAAACTAAACAATTAAATACTAAATAAACATAATTCAAATTCATATAAATAAAATAGATTACAAAATAAAAAATTCAACTAAATAAATAAATAATTGAACATAATACAAAATAAAAATAAACTATTCCCAGTCTGAATCTTCAAGATATGGTAGATCTTGAATTGCAATATGTGCCACAAGATCATGCGAAGTCGGAGCGGGTTGAACTAAAGGATCCTTTATATGGTGTGCAATATCATGCACGCATACGTCATGCTTCGAATCTTCTCTACATTCATGGCCCACATGGGTCAATTAAGTGTTTTGGTCAAAAATTACCGAAGCAATTAAGTGATCAAATTTAGTATGTGAGGTAGCGTGCTATTGTAGTTTGATAAAAAAATGTTAGATTGGTTGATTGTGAAAACGGATTCAGGATATAGTTTCAAGATAGTACATTATATCAAAATGACAGATAAAAGCAATAAATGTAAATGTTGACACATGATATATGAGGAAAGCCCTTGATCAATCTAGATCGTTGGCATAAAACCTCGGGAGCTGACAACTGTCAGCTGCCTTCTTCTTCTTATTGATTGCAAAAGCAGGATGCAACTTCGTGATATTGCTTGGACCCGCTCTAAGTATAACAATGATCGAATGATGTAAGTGTTGTGAGTGTTTGTGATTGTTGCTACAATTAGAAAGTGAAAGTGTGAGATTTTGTGTATTCTACTCCTGATCCAAGCCCCTATAAATAGTAATCGAAAATAACCAACTATCCTATATTCTAGGGATGCCTTGAATATTCCCTTGTGACCGTTGTAGACTCTTTCTCCAGCTCCAACGTTCGTATGTTAACCGTCTTGAGCGTGTCTTCGGGGAGACCAATGTGACATTTGTGCCTTTACAACCATCATACAGATCCGAATGATTTCGAATCCAATGAAATCTTACATTTCATTCCCGAAAGTTGTATAATTACATGTAACATTCACACATTTAAGTTCATGTACAATTTCGACTCCTCAAGTTTTTCTGGAAGTTATGCGTAAACTGTTACGCAAACGTAATCAATTTAATGTAACGTACACTCCGAAACAATAACTCAAGCTAAACATACCCTAAATATCCTTTACATAACTTAGAAATAAGTTTTGAAGGGTTTGGTATGGCAAAAACAAGTTTATTCAAGCTCAAGGGCTATTTTGCAAAATCTGCGAAAGTATGCCGATTCGCGTATTTCGTAATACGGAACATGTACGCACATTCAAAAATTTTGTAATCATTAAAATCTTATACTTTAGTGATGTGAATCCAAAAATATCATTCGTTGCGAAATTACGGTCGTTTTCGCATTAATTAAAGCGCTCGTCGTAATTAAGCGAAACGCGCAACCGTACAACCGAAAAACCGACATCCATATAGCCTAATTCAAGTCACATATACTTTAACATCCTCATAAAGCTTAAAAATGAGGTTAACGGGTGTTAGAAGTGACAAAACGCGACGAAACAAGTCCAGGGGCCAAATCTGCCACTTTTGAAACTTTTGCCCCTGCTAGGGCCTTACAGACCGTAAGGCAAAACCCCATATGGTCCGTAAGAGGTCCCCAGCTCAGCAGAATCATGTTTGTAACATGGCAGCCTCTCCTTCCAAGCCTTGATCCCCAAGGATTCGATTTTGCCAGCTTCTAACCTTCAAGAGACATGTGTTAAGACCTCTCTAGGATCATGCCATCTCCATGGACACTTGGCTTGATCTTGTGAGCTTCAAAACACTATAAATAGCAAGCAATCTTCACCATTTTTCCTTGCTCAATTTTTTTCTTTCTCTAATCTGCTCTAAGTTGGAGTGCTACCATTTGTGGAGGCCTCCCATCTGAGCATTCTTCATCCTAGAACACAAGTAAGTGATCTTCCTAGTCTTGTTCATTATTTTTGGCTATTTTGAGCCAAAAGTCAAACAGTTTGACTTTCTGTTTGACTCTCAGTTTTGACCATGAATTGGTCAAGTCAAAGTTCAATTGAACTTTGCAACGTGATTGTAATCACGAAGGTTATGATCCCTAGCGATTACACCTTCCGATTACCACGTTTACTAGTCGAAGTGACGAGTCAAAGTTTCGGTAAAAAATGCGCATTATGTGCATTTTACGACGGAACTATTTTCGGGTATAAAAACACTAAATTTTGATACCAAATCAGTTTTATAACTTAGTTAGACATGTTTTGACATGTCTAACTCGTCACTTCTAGTTTAGTTCTTTATTTGGGTCGTAAGTCGAGCGGTCTTGACCACCGCTTTGACTTTCGCATCCGACCCGTTTGGTCGATCTTAGGATCTGACCAAACACATATTTGTGACCATAGTTGTATAGGGAATAACCCTCTGAGGTTATACCTTATGGTCACATTGTTTGGTTAGTTATATGATAAGTCGCTCTTATGTTATTTAATAATGACTGTTAGGGCATGGATTTTATGCTAAGGATCATCCATTCTGAGACTGGGCCTGGATCACGGATCCTTAACGGATAATGCAGGGAGTCTAAGGATCAAGGATCCTTACTAATGTTTATCTTTTTAACAATTGTTCCTTGTGCATTTAGTTTACGTTTGCAGGTATAAAGTGAACTAAGTTAATACGGGAATATCGGAGGAATATGCCGAGTGTAGCACGTGCAGAAAAAGCAATGACCGTTGAGGGAGAACATGTGAAGCTTGCATGGATTTCGGATAGTTTGTTAGCTAGATATTTCTAATTCTAAAAGGGGTAAACAAGCTCATAATAGAAACACACGAACACACTCTCGCATTCTCTGACTCCAACTGGCGAAACACACACTTTCACATTAGGAAATCATTGTATTGAGCTTGTTACCATCCAAAGTTGTAATCTTTCTTGTTCAATATAGTTGGTGATAGGTAGTTTCCATCACCCGAGGTTTTTATGCCGGAGATCGACTCTTGATCAAGGGCTTTTTCCTCGTCCAAATCATTGTGTTCATTGTCATTTACTTTTGATATTTTTTCATACACTTATTCGTTTAACCAGGCATCAAACCTCACAAATCAGATTTGGTTACATTACCCTTAATCAGATTTTTGAGCAAAACAGTTTGGCGCCACCGTGGGGCAATCGGTGCTTCAGTTCTAAAAATCTCATTCATTCCATTCATTTCTGTCAATTCCATCAATCTCATGGCTTCTCATGGAAAATCTGCTTCAACTGCCATGCCGGCGGTTACCTCATCTCAGACTTGTGCACCATTGCCTCCCTTTCCCCTGAACCGGCGAGGAGTGCTGATAATGCTCAGAAGAAGCCAACACCAGTTTTCTCGAAGGCTTCCACTGTTTCATCCTCTACACCTACTAACAATGATCTGTTTACTTTGATTTTGCAGATGAAAGGATACATGGAAAAGCAGGACAAAACTAACCAGAGGATCCTTCGTGAAATTGATGAAATTAAGAAACAGAAGAGATCAGCGGAGGATCACTCTCCATTGATGCTCAGGTCGTTGGATTTTGCCACTCCAGCAACAACCATTCAGCCTTCCAAGGCTTTTGGCGTTCAGTATCAGGGATCCTCAGGATTGCAGCATGGATCATTGGCAATGACGCAGCCACAAACATCTCATTACCAACCTTATGGATCCCCATTCCAGCCTCAAGGATCCTCATATCAGCATCAAGGTTCCTACCTCAGTTCGGGAGGATACTTGGAGACGGTGCCACCTAAAGTATCTTATTTCCATCATCAAGGATCCTCATCCCAGGTTCAAGGATCCATGGAGTATCCTCCGAGACCTTCAGCACCCGTGTATCCTGAACCCAATGTCTTTCAGGATCAAGGATCTTCAGGGAGTCAGATATTCAAGGATTCTGAAGTTCACAAAGGGGCCTTCATCCCAATGCAGACTATTGCTTCATCTGGTCCAACTGTTACACCTGAAGTGTCCACCTTTGGATATACTTCTGGCATACCACTTCCAAACCAATTAGGAGGTAACAACGCCAATACATCTTTTGGCACTAACTATGGTTTCATGCATGATACAGGTATCAATCATGCTATGGCACGGGAGCTCCAGAAGCTTAAGGATATGATATCCAGCATCCCAGGAGTGGTTAAGCTCATTCCTGAGATCCCGGATGGAAGTCACAGGGTGTCTCATTTTGCACCTCCTATATGCAACGCTGAGATACCAAAACGCTTTCAAACCCCCAACAGGAAGTTGTACTATGGTACAACTGATCCAGAGGAGCATGTGGCACAATACCGGGAAAGAATGGAGATCAATCCCATCCCAGAAAGATTAAAGGAAGCCTACCTTTGCAAGGGCTTCGGATCCACACTCACTGGATCAGCACTCAAATGGCTGCTAAGTCTTCCTCCTTACTCAATTACTTCATTTTCTCATCTAGTTAATTTGTTCAATAACCAGTTTTCATGTAGTAGAACGTTTGAACGGTTAACTAGTGATCTATATAGAATAACCCAGGGGCGTGATGAATCATTAAGAGATTACATCACTAAGTTTAGTCGAGAATCCTTAGAAATTCCTAATTTGGATATTGCCACTGCTGTGGAGGCATTCAAAATGGGATTGCTTAAGGATTCCTCATTCTATGATGACCTTGTAATGACACCTTGCAGGAATTTAGATGAAGAGAGGAACATGGCATTGAGGTTTATTCGTTTAGAGGATGACAAAAGGATCCAAGAGAGGCTCTCAGGATCCTTGAAACAGGAAAAACAAGGATCATTCTTTAAGAATAATCGATCCAAGTCATACTCTAAACATGACAATCACAATGTGAATGCAGTTGAACAAGAAGAAGACAATGAGGATTATCCTCCAATATCCGAGTATTGTTTTTATGTTGATATACATGAACTAATCCTTCCTATGCAGAGTCTGGGTGACAAAGCTAGGTGGCCTTGGAATAATGAGAAGGCCACAGCCAATAAAGACAAGTCCAAATGGTGCGCTTATCATGAGGACTTTGGCCACCTTACTGATGAGTGTATAGCATTGAGGAAGGAGATTGGCTATCTTCTTAGCAAAGTATATTTGAAGGAATTACTGGGAAGGAAATGTTCAAGGACTCAGGATGGTGAGAAAGTTCCTGAAAGAGCTCTTCCACCGCCAGCAGATGCTCAGATCATTAACTTTATTTCTGGTGGTTCTGATATCTGTGGAACTTCATTTTCAGCGGCTAAAAGGCATGCTAAGGAGACAAAGATGGAGAATGGGGAGAGGCCAGTCCGAACATCTACCCTAACGCAGCAAAAAGTGATATCCTTTGATGAGGAGGATCGCATAGACATTCAGGATCCTCATCATTATGGTCTTGTCATTACTTTATTTATTTCTAACCATTTCGTTCGTAGGATCCTTATTGATGGAGAGAGTTCAGTGAACATAATTCAGTTGGATGTCCTCAAAAAGATGAACATTCCTAAATTCGAGATCATTCCAAGATCATCGGTGCTCGTGGGATTCAGTGGGGAAACCAAGAATACATTGGGGGACATCAAACTCCCAATTTACATAGAGGGAGTGAATTCTATCCAAAAAATTTGTGTCATAGATTGCTTATCTTACTGTAATGTTATTCTTGGCAGGCCATGGATACACGGCATGAAGGCAGTCCCCTCTACATACCACCCATGTGTCAAGCTTCCAAGTCCATGGGGAATAGTCAAAATAGAAGGTGATCAGCAGGAGGCAAAGAATTGCTACACTTCCTTGATGAAACCAGCTTCCAAGTCTAGGGAAGCATAGCAATTAAAGCATCCTCCAAGAAACCATGGAGACAAGAGAACAAGACGTCAAGGATATACTCTTAGTTCCTGAGGATCCTGAATCCAAGGTGTATATAGGATCCGGGATCCAGGAGAGCATAGAGCAGGATCTAATATCCTTCCTGAAACATAGAAAATCTACCTTCGCCTGGAAGCATGAAGATATGACAGGTATCTCAAAGGATGTCATTACTCACAAACTTGGTATTGACAGGTCTTTCAGGCGAATTCACCAAAAGAGGAGGAAGTTTGCACCTGAAAGAAATGCAATTATCCAAGAAGAGGTAGACAAGTTACTAAAGGCAGGTATGATAAGAGAAGTCAAGTATCCAAGATGGTTAGCCAATGTGGTTGTTGTTCAAAAGAAAAATGGAAAGTGGAGGGTATGTGTCGATTTTACGGATTTAAACAAGGCATGTCCCAAGGATCCTATCCCTTTACCCCACATTGACTCCATGGTGGATGCAATGACAGGTCATGAATTGTTAACTTTTATGGATGTTTTGTCTAGATTTCAGCAAATTCAGATGGAACCATCTGATCAAGAGGATACAACGTTCATGACACCCATCCGCATATATTGTTATATTGCTATGCCCTTTGATTTAAGAAATGCAGGTGCTATATACCAAAGACTGGTGAAGATGATGTTCAAGGAGCAACTTGGACACACGATGGAAGCATACATAGATGATATGGTGGTCAAGTCTAAAAAATCTGAGGATCACCTGAAGGATCTCTAGGAAGCATTCAATATTCTTGACCAGTACAATATGAAATTAAACCCCTCTAAATGCCATTTCGGAGTCAAAGCTGGAAAATTTTTAGGATATATGGTGACCAAGAGAGGAATTGAAGCAAGTTCAGAACAAATCAAGACTTTAGTGAACATCAAGTCTCCTACCAATGCCAATTATGTGCAAAGATTGACAGGAAGGATTGCCGCCTTGAATAGATTCATTTCAAAATCCTCATAAAGATGCAAGAATTTCTATGATGTTCTGAGGAAGAATAAGAAGTTCGAATTGACTGAGAAGCATGAAGCTGCTCTACAAGCCCTTAAGGATTACTTATCCTCAGCACCGGCTTTGATGAAACCAGAAAATGGAGAGCCCTTGTCATTATACTTAGTTGTTTCAGGTAAAGCGGTAAGTGCGGTCCTAGTTAAGGATCACGAAGGCCAACAACAACCGGTATACTATGTAACTAAAAGTCTAATTGATGCTGAGGCCAGGTATTCTCACTTAGAGAAACTCATTCTTGCTTTAATCATGGCTTCTACCAAACTAAGACATTATTTTGAAACTCATACTATAATTGTTAAGACTAACTTTCCTATTAAGAATGTTCTCAGGAAACCAGAGATGTCGGGAAGAATGGCAAAATGGGCTGTTAAACTTAGTGCATATGACATTAAGTATGAGCCTAGAACTGCTATTATATCCCAAGCTTTGGTTGACTTTGTGGCTGATTTCAGTAGTGATCTACAAAGGGAAGCTGAACTAGAAGTGCAACAACTTGGGGAGACCAAGGATCCTTGGACACTCTTCACAGATGGAGCCTCGAATGTCAAAGGAACTGGACTTGGCTTACTACTAAAATCGCCACATGGGGACATTATACCCCAATCTATAGCTTGTGAATTTCAGACCACAAATAATGAGGCTGAATATGAAGCCTTGATAACAAGTTTGCAACTAGCTAAAAATATGAGGATCAGGTATCTTCAAGTATTTGTAGATTCGTTGTTAATTAGTAATCACTATAATGGTTCCTATGCTTTTAAAGGTGAGAAACTAATCAAATATTTGGAGATAGTCAAGAAATTGGCAGGTTCTTTTGCTTTTTTCAGCCTTACATAGGTACCTAGAGAAGAGAATGCAGAAGCCGATGCTCTAGCCAATCTTGGATCCTCATTGAAGATGCCTAAGGATGTGAAGATACCTATCATCCATGTACTAACTCCTGAAATTGAGGAGAACCAAGCAATGGAAATAGTGGATGGTGCTGCAGTCGTTCCTAATGATGATATGCAGTCAAATTCAGGATCATGGATCCTTCCAATTCTAAAATACATTCAGAATGGAGAAATCCCTACTTGGGAAAATCCAAGAGCATTCAGGATTAAGGTATCCCAGTTTACTGTAATTAATAACATGTCATATAAAAGATCTCTTGCAGGACCCTATCTAAGGTGCATTGAGGATCCTGAGATACAAGAAGTCTTGAAGAATTTCCACGAAGGAGACTGTGGGAATCACACTGGGGGCAGAGCACTATTTTCAAGAATCCTCAGAACAGGCTATTACTAGCCCACAAAGAAGAAGGATGTTGTAGATTACGCAAGGAAATGTAATGCTTGCCAAAGACACAGTAATATCCTTCATCGGCCAACAGAACCTCTGCATCCTATATCCTCCTCTTGGCCATTTATGAGATGGGGGATGGACATAGTAGGCAAGCTTCCCAAGGTACCAGGAGGAAGAGTATTCATGCTAGCTATGACAGACTATTTCTCTAAATGGATAGAAGCAGAAGCTTTTGCCTAAGTTAGGGAAAAGGAAGTTATATCCTTTATTAAGAGAAATATCATTACTAGATTTGGTATTCCTTCAGAAGAGTTTGTGATAACGGATCCCAATTTATTGGAGTCGTACTACTAACTTTTTTGACAGCTGGGGGATTAGGATGATAACATCGACACCAATCCACCCACAAGCTAATGGCCAGGCAGAATCATCCAACGAAATCATTATCAACAACTTGAAGAAGAAGCTTGGATCCAAGAAGGGGAAATGGGCTAAAGAACTGCCATATGTTCTATGGGCAGACAGAACAACTCCCAAGAATGCTACGGGTCAAACTCCCTTTTCTTTAGTCTTTGGAGCTAAAGCAGTGATCCCTACAAAAATGAAATGAATTGCGAGACATGGCAAGAATAAGGATGGCTAGTTATCAGCAAAAGATGGCTGGTGCATATAACAAGAATGTCAGAATGAGAAGGTTTCAAGTTGGCGATATGGTATTGAGGAAAGCATTCCAGAATACTATGAATCCTGCTGATGGTAAGTTGGCATCAAAGTGGGAAGGTCCCTATCTCATTGAGGCTGAAGCCGGAAAGGGGGCATATCGTTTACAAACCATGGATGGTGATCTCCTGCCAAGAGCTTGGAATGTTGTTCACTTGAAGAAATACTTTATGTAATAAGGATCAAGGATCCTTAAGAATTCTGATATCCAGTTCAGGATGAAGGATCCTTAAGGAATATATGATCCTTTCCTCGGTAACATTTTATTAGTTATTTCATATTATATTCATTATAGGGAAAGGATGTTAAACATTTAACATTTACTTTTATCAAGTTTTAAGCTTTTGCAGAGTTTATTACATCATTGACAGAAGATCAAGAGGTTGGCCACCTTTCCAAGACTTTGGGCATGTCCCCAGCTTAAGGTATCCAATACCTTCTAAGGTTTAAAGGTTTTCACCTTTCACACGAATTGGGTTTCAACACCCCGCCAGCAGCGCATGTTATCCAAGTAAAGTTCAAAGGAATGGGACCAGTACCCGCTTTAGGGGCTGACAATTTCATTGTTGTTGGATATATGTAGGATCCTAAGTATAATGGTAGACGTACCATACATCATGTTCCTATGGTTTCTAACGTTTTCATGTTAGCTAAGGTTTCGGCATTTTCATGTCGCTCACGATTCCGGTTATTTGGGCTTTTCCCCAGTTATTTGGGCTTGTCCCCGGTTATTTGGGCTTACTCCCAGTTACTAATGAGTTATTTAATTTTTATTCCTGGCTTAGTCCCAAGTTGCATGTTATGACAGGTTCCTGAAGCTTAACAAATAAGGATCCTTGATCCTATAGTTCTAATAATTTGTATTCCTTGTTGCTACGATTGTAAGTTTTAAGGATAAAGAATCCTAACTTGGATTCACTGGTATGATCCTTTACTGAACCTTCTTTTGTCTTTGGATATTACCCTCAATCTTTGACGAGAGCCTATGTGACCCTTGATCATGTATTGTTTAACCTTTTAAAACAAAACTTGTTTTGACGAATACTTAATATTCTTTTTAAGAACTTATGAATTCCTAAATCTGAATTTTCCTAACAAGTACAAGTGTAATGATGATCAAATCAGAAAAGAAACATAGTCAAAAGCTTAAGTTTTATTTATTTATAAGAACCCTTTTTAAAAGGTTATCAAAATTGCCTACCCAAGCTTCTACCAGCAAAACGTGGCCCGTCCACTTGGGTTGGAAAAGGGTGTCCATACTAACGGTTCATAAAGTGTAGGAAATTAAAGACGAGGGGTATCAAAGGCTTCATCCTCCACAAACAGAAGGACTCATCCACCTTTGTCACCCCCTATTATCCAAAGGATCAGTGATCCTTAATCCTAAAAACTATTGTTTAAGTAAAAGCCAGATTGTTCAGAAATAAAAACCCAACAACCAAAAGACATAAAAAATGGGCTCCGGCCACGTCTAGAAATTTCCATCATCGCCCATTTGTGCAGCCTACACAATGCTACTTCACCACCTTTACCACCTTCACCATTGACACCAGCCGCTGCAGCCTCCTCAGGTTCCTTAAAGCCGCTTGTACCAGCTTCAAGTGTCAACACCTCCTCCGGCTCATCATCATCTCTGAGCTCACGTAACCTTTGTCTCCAAGCAGCAATGTCCCACTCAGCCCTGTTGAAGGAAGGGTCAGCAGCCTCCTTGGCCATCTGGAGTTTGCTTTTGAGGATCACTATGGCAGCAGATTGTTTGGCTTCCTCCATGATCTCCAACTGATCCTTGTTGGCCGTCATCTCAGCAACCAAGACTTGCTTCTGCAGAGCCTTATTCTCCTTCTCTAGGTGGGAGATCCTCTTGTCCTTGGCAACCGCAATGGTTCACAGGCCTATAAGCTCTTCTTCAGTGTCAAGGAGGCATTTGCTTTGGATGGTCTGGATCTCTACAAATTTCTGCAGACATAAGAGGCAATAGTCAGAATCAATGACACTTAAATACAAAAGAAAAAAGGATATGTGATCCTTACCTCAGAGATGAAGTCATGGATTTGCTGCTCAATGTGGGGAGCATCACCTGATTGTTCACTGGGCTTCTTCCTCTTGGCTCCGACTTTGGCTTTGCTGGTCGTGCCTCTGGTCTCTACCTGGCTTTGGCCTGTGGCCAGCTCCTTTTTGGTGGACTTGGGGGAGATAATGTCGTCTATGTCACTCATTCCGAACCGAGAACCAGACTTGGATGATTTAGCAACACCTATAAGCCACAAAATAGATAAGTATTCATAATTAATTCTTTATAAAATTTTCATCTATATCTGTAGATAATTACTTGACATGGTATAGGAGGCTGATGAAGCTTCTTTAGTATCCTTGATCCTTGGTTGGTATGTCCTGACAGTTGAGTCCAAGTTCTAGAAAGCAGTGAGTCTTTCAGGAGTAGCCGGTGTATCTTGCAAATTTGACAAGCTGATGGCTGCATAAACAAGAAAAATAAGTATTAACAATTATTTTCTAAAAGAAAGGAATCTTCTTAGGTCCTAATCTAAGGATCCTATATCCTACCCAAGATGTTCCATTTTTTGGGAAGATGGTTTCATTGGGAATAGAATCTCTCCTCACAAAAGAGAACTGGTTCCTCCAGTTGGTATCATTCCTGGTAACTTTGAGGGGTGGATGTGGGTGTTGTGGCTTGGCTTTGAAGAGAAAACGATGAGACCCATGGCTGACCAGGTTATACAGATGTTTCAGTTCAGAGAGCTCTAAGTTTATACCCTCATACTCAATGATCTGCTCAAGTGTGAAAAGTACTCTCCACAGCATTGGCATTGCCTGTATGTAGGATAGGCCGGTCATGGTGAAGAAAATTTTTGTGAACGCCGAAAAGGGATAGGTAAAGCCGACCTGAAAAGGGGCAGCAGGGAAACAGACCCAGGTGTTGGAAAGACAGCCACTCTTCATAGAGGAGTCGAAATCCCTAAAAATAGTTCCCCCTGGGAAACAATGGCGACTCTGATCGACTTCAGGATCAGTGAAACGGCAAAGTTCCTGGGAAGGATTTTTGAGAAGATCTTGACTTCTCGGTGGGCTGTCATTCTCAAGATCCTTGGCTGGAGAGAACCGAATGGCCATCTTCGCCATGGATTTGCAGAAAGAAAGAATAAGAAAAGCTAAGGATAAAGGGAGGAATAGAGAGAGAATACCTTTGAGACGTCTGAGTTTCAAATATAACTGCCAGAGATCAGGTTTAAATGATAATTTCATCTCTATCTATTCCCTATATATAATGATGATTGTTGTAGGGAAGGTCTTATCACTGACGTCACCAGAGCAACGGCTAGTCCGACTATAACGGCTAGTTTTTAGGCAGCAAATAGTCCAGAATCAACGAAAATATGACTCATCTAGTTACAATTAAGTCCTCATATTTTGGGGGCAATTGTTAGGGCATGGATTTTATGCTAATGATCATCCATTCTGAGACTGGGCCAGGATCACGGATCCTTAACGGATAATGCAGGGAGTCTAAGGATCAAGGATCCTTACTAATGTTTATCTTTTTAACAATTGTTCCTTGTGCATTTAGTTTACGTTTGCAGGTATAAAGTGAACTAAGTTAATACGGGAATATCGGAGGAATATGCCGAGTGTAGCACGTGCAGAAAAAGAAATGACCGTTGAGGGAGAACATGTGAAGCTTGCATGGATTTCGGATAGTTTGTTAGCTAGATATTTCTAATTCTAAAAGGGGTAAACAAGCTCATAATAGAAACACACGAACACACTCTCGCATTCTCTGACTCCAACTGGCGAAACACACACTTTCACATTAGGAAATCATTGTATTGAACTTCTTACCATCCAAAGTTGTAATCTTTCTTGTTCAATATAGTTGGTGATAGGTAGTTTCCATCACACGAGGTTTTTTATGCCGGAGATCAACTCTTGATCAAGGGCTTTTTCCTCGTCCAAATCATTATGTTCATTGTCATTCACTTTTGATATTTGTTCTTACACTTATTCGTTTAACCAAGCATCTAACCTCACAAATCAGATTTGGTTACATTATCCTTAATCAGATTTTTGGCTAAAACAATGACCAAAATGCCCTTTTTGCGCATAAATTGATTTTAAGCCTATGTAACCAATGTTTTGACATATACGCTGACGTTTTAACATTTTTAAACATTTTTGGTCATTTAAGACTTATCATAGGACATATCTAACCATCTGAACACGTATTTACGTAAATGACCCGTTAAAGTAACATAAACTACCTTAACGAGTCATAACGGGTCAAAAGCAATTAGGATTCATTCCAAATCAGAACGTTGAGTTTGTTAAACCATTTCATATGAGTTCCAACACTCATTTGGTTTACAAAACCTCATTCTCTCCGATTCTCCCGATTATGTCCCGACTTATTTACATGTTATCTGACTTAATAGGACACACTTGATTCCTTGATCTTTGGGCTTTTTCACACATTCATACAAGGCTTATTCGCAATCCCAAGTGAGTACATAGCTCCCCTCTTTTATGTTTTCTAAATGTTTTGGGATGATTCATATGTGCTAAATTGTTTTCAAGTTTTCATAACAAAGTCGATGGTGTATATAAACAATACGATTTCAATAATGTGAATGAACTTGCTGGTGCGTTATCCATGACACGAATGAAATTCATTAACTTTGGCCGAAGCCGACCAGCAGTAAGTTATGGTACCACAGGACTGACAATCCTGTTACTATACTATTCTCTGGAATTTGGTGGGTAGTTTGGGAAGCGACAGAAACTGTTTCTAATTAACAATTCATTTGTTGATTTGTTAGTCTTGTTAAAGAGATCTTTTAGGGTCTATTAAAGATACCCTTGGGGTATAGTCAACACAGTCTTGAATGTGTTCATAAAGAATGACCAAAAGTTTTCACAATTAAAACACGGCCGATTAACTGATGACATGGACGATTGGTTTATGATACGGGCAAATGTTTATGACACGAACAATGGTTTATGACAAGAACAATGGTTTATGACATGGACAAATGGTTTTGGACATTGACACACAATGATTTACACTTAAAGATATAAACCATACAATGTTTTCTTTTAAATCAACTTATTACTCGGTTTTACAAAAGAAAAGTTTTCGGTCAGGATTCATGGTTACAAGGTTTTCTTTTATTGAAATCAACTTGTTAAGTTGAATATATATTGCAAATTAAACACTTTTGTTTTCAAGGTTCATACTCGTTGACTCTTGAAGTCGGACGAGGTTTTGCGATATAAATACGAAGCCATGAATTTGACACACACAAAACCTATGTTACTCACAGGCATTTTTATGCTGACATACCTATTTTCACATATGTCTCAGGTTTATCTATATGACGATTGTCGCCGCATGCTACACATAGGATGGACTCGGGCCTTAGTGACTTTGAAACTTGAAAGACAAATTGATTGTATTTTATTTCTATTATTTCCAAACATTGTAATCCGAAAATTCAATAAAACAAAACTTTAAGTACCATGTGTTGCGAAACAATTTGTATTGTGGCTCCCCAAGTGTTTCTGCCGCGTGTTGTATTACGCGATTTAGGGTGTTACAACCAAGTCTTCATATCCGTTGGTACCTTGCAACCAAAGATTAATGTTAATAGCGAGTAGGATACCCCTGCAGGATGTTACCAGTATCCCGGTCACAACATCATAAATATTGTATCAGGATATAAGTCAGAAATTCCACCCATAACAATTGTCCCCAAAAATATAGCTGTTGGGATCCTGGAACCCAAATGGGTATATATTTCCTTGCGTAGACCGAGGCACTTAATGGGATGTAGACGTGGATAAGACAGCTTGTAACTTCCAAGGCGAAATTCACTCATCACAACCTATCTCCGGCCTATATCTTCTCCCATTTTTTAGATAATTATCACCACTTCTCAGAATTACCAGGTATTATCTCTTTCTTTCTCTCTGTTTTACTTCTTCACTTTGTCATGGCCAACCGAACACGCTCACACACCGGCGATTCCGTTCCAACATTTTTTGAGCAAAACCTCCTCAAGGAGCCTACGAAAGAAGTCTGTTCTTTCGATAATGCTGATAGCGCCGCTTTTAGAGCCTTCGACGCCTTTCCCGCCGGAGCCTCTGGTCAGACGTGTCTTCTATAGAGTGGATCTGTTTCTTGTTTTATCCCTTTTTCCATCGGACTTCAATACCCTTTCTTAGACTTCATCATGTGTTTTTTTCACCTTATCGGTCTCAGTTTGCCCAAACCATGCCCATGGTTTGGAGGGTGCTAGCGGTACTGGACCGGATCAAAATTTCACCACATTCCAAGCTATGTGTTAAGGCTATAGTCATCGCTTATCGTTTACAATCCCATGATTCTACTCGATTCCTACTTTTCTCAACCTCCAAACACCCCCTCATTCTCAAGGCGGCGAAAAATGAGGACGAGTGGAAACGAAAGTTCTTCTTTGTCAAATGGGACTCTATTGACAAGGGTGTTGATTTTCCTGTGAAATGGTTGACCACTGGTAGGATTTAGGGTTTTGGGAATATCCCCAAATGTATCCTGAACTTACATCCCAAACTGACATCCTTGTTTACTTTTATGCAGCGAATCTCAAAGAACTAGCCCCTCCATCAGTAGAATCGGAAGGGAGGATCAGTGCCATCTACCGACTATCGGAAAGTGAAAGAATCTTTTCTCCACTCCCCACAAGTTGAAGCCAACTTTCAAGCTCCAACATGTCTGGTAAGAATACCTGTTCTACATATCTTTGCATATATTTGGTTAGTTAAGATATCAGGATATTGAAAAGTTGAATTTTCTTCCCTTTTGTGCAGACCAGCTAAGATCCCTGAAGTGTTTGACCTTGACGAACTCGACAGCTACTCCGGGCATGCTCCGGTAAAGATTGAGCCAAGTTCCAAACCTTCCACCACGTCTAAAGCGTCTGTCAGTTCCAAGCCTACAGTCACCCCCAAGCCTTCCTTAGCAACAAAGCCTCGTGCCTCTAGCTCCTGCAAGAGGAAAGATACCAACTCCACGGCCACTTCTGCTAAGCCTTCTCTTATGAGAACTAGGGGTTCTTTGAGTCGAGTGGCTTGAAGACTTCTTTCCTTAATCAGGTAAATATCCTTATCCTGTATCATGCACATTTATGCTGAGCAGATATCCTGATTATGTTATATATGCTGATACCTATGTTTCGAATTATAGGGTCTTGGTCGCCTGACGCATCTTTACGAGGAAGCTTGTGGGGTCAACAAGATGCTAGAGACCAAGCTAAAGAAGGCTGAAGTCACAATCGTGGACCAGGGAAAGATTGCTGCCGCCAAGTCTCAACATTACGAAGACAAATTCAAGGTGATGACCCAAGAGTCTCAAGCTACTATGAAGAAGGCTGCCTAAGAAGCTCAGGCTAAGTTGGATGTTGTTCAGACTCAACATGAGCAGGATATGATCACCTACAGGGTGGGCCTCAAGAGTTCCGTCATCATTTCCCTCCTCCAAGCTAGGTTGAAGATGGCCTATGAAGCCAGAGCTATAGGTTTTGAATGCCCAACCTGGTCCATTAGAGCCTGGGAGGCGAAATTGAAGGATCTCGGTGTCCTTTGGAGTATCCTGCCAAGCCAGCGGTTGCAGAGCCTTCCAAGGCGGTCGAGGTAGCAGCAGAGGCTGGTGGTGAAGCCGGTGAGGATCCTGGAGCTAATACTAGAGCGGATGCTGATGCTGAGGAGGTGATGAAAGTTGGTGAAGATGCTGTTGTGTGAGAGCATCGAAGTGGGCAATGATGGATATTATTGCTTAGGCCGGAGCCCACTTTTTTAATTTGAATGGTCTGTAACCCTTAAACAATTTTACTTTTCCTGCACTTGAACAATTTATATTTCCTGCCCTTTAGATACAATATGATGGCCAAAGGTGGAGGGATCCTGGGTTCCAGGACGAAGCCCTTGGTCATCAATGTTTATTTGCCTTAGAACTTATCATACTCTTGGTGGATGGGTCTTGGTTTAAGACGAAGCCAAAAGTATGACATTTTATGTTAATAATAAACTAATCCTTTTGGCTTTAACTATTGTTGCCATGTTTTCACTTTGGAAAAATATGTTTTAAACATCCTGATCAAATATCCTGATCAAGATACTCATATAATGTTTAAAATGTTATAAAAACTTAGATCATATAGATAAGGTTTTCAAGCTTTGAAAAATAAAAAACCATAATAGAAACACTTAGGCAATAATTTCCAACCTTTGAATCCTTTGCAATGTCCCCATCATGGATGTCCCCTGTCTGTGCAGGATATTGCATCAGTGCGTGGCATAGTTGAGCATTCTTTCACTTAGGGACGAAACTTTACAATTTTTTGTTCATAAAAGAACGTGTGTGAACACAATCACAATTTGGAACTTTTCAAAGGCTTTAATTTTGCTGGGGATAAACCCTTAGTATCCTGGGAATAAACCCTTATTTTCGTGTGCTACAGGCGGGAGTGTATAAACCCCAAGACTTAGAAAGGCGAAAACCTTTAAACCTTAGAGAGTATGAAAATACCTTTCCGCGAGAGAGGGTGATCAATCCTTATTTACCGTAAGGATCCAGGATATAGCCAATAATAACAAAATTGTCAGCCACTGTTACATGAACTGGTTCCACCATCTTGAACTATAACCGGATAACTTGCGCTCCAGGCAGGGTGTTTAAACCCAACTCAGAAGAAAGGTGAATACCTTTAAACATATGAAGGGATCTGAATCCCTTAAACGTGAGAGAGGGGGCCAATCCTCTAGTCTTTCGATCCATCTTGAGCAAATATCCTGGAGTATTATCCTGAAGAATATCCTACAAAACACATTTAAACTAAAGTGGGTGTTCGCTTGGCTAACACCCCTCCGATGCTTAAGTCAATATTGGATTTCAAAGAATAACTTAAATTAAATATATTTAAAAGAGATAGAATTCATACCATCCTGAGTTAGAAATTAAATTCTAAAGTCACTTGAAATAAGCTTTAAGATGTATAGCATTCCAGGATCTTGGTATCATATCTCCCTCCATGGTCTTGAGCTTGTATGCTCCCTTTCCTGATTCTAACTCAATCTCGTATGGCCCTTCCCATTTTGGAGCTAACTTCCCATCAGCAGGATTAGTTGTATTCTGAAACGCTTTTCTCAATACCCAATCTCCAACCTGGAACCTCCTTGTTCTTAAGTTTTTTGTTGTATGACATGGTTATCCTTTGCTGATATGCAGCCATCCTTAGCTTTACTGCATCTCTCGTTTCATCGACGGTGTCTAATTCCTGATATAAGACTTCAGGATTCGCTTCAGGATCCCGTAGACTCGATCTAGCTGTTGGTATTACCATTTCTGTTGGAATCACTTCTTTTGCTCCAAATACTAATGAGAACGGAGTTTGCCCAGTAGCATTCTTCACAATCATTCTATCCGCCCATAGGACAAATGGTAGTTCCTCTGCCCATTTTCCTTTTTTAGCGCCTAACCTCTTTTTCAGGTTATTGACAATTATCTTGTTTGAGGATTCCGTCTGTAGCTTGAGGATGCACCGTGTTGATGTGATCATTTTGATCCCCCAACTCTTACAAAAATCTGTAGTTTTTTTGCTGATGAATTAAGAGCCATTGTCGCAGATTATCTCGGCTGGTATCCCAAACCTTGTCAGGATATTCCTTTTGATAAAAGACACCACTTCTTAATCCCTAACTTGGACAAACGCTTCTTCTTCAACCCATTTGGAGAAATAATCCGTCATTGCTAGTATGAAAACGTTTTCTCAGGAGCCTTTGGGAGTTTTCCCACTATATCCATCCCCCATTTCATAAATGGCCAAGGAGATATGATAGGATATAATGGTTCTGTAGGCTGATGCAGTATATTGCCATGTCTTTGACAGGCATCACATTTCTAAACATACTCCATAGCATCCTTTCTCTTGGTTGGCTAGTAATACCCTGTTCTCAACACCTTCGAAAATAAAGACCTGCCCCCACTATGAGTGCCACAATCTCCCTCGTGTATATCCTAAAGTATCTCCTTGGTTTCAGGATTCTTTAAGCATCTTAGGTATGGACCTGCAAGAGATTTCTTGTACAAGATATTATTTTTTATTTTAAAACGAGATACCTTCATCTTGAAAGCTCTAGGATTCTCGTCCTTTGGAACATCTCCTTCTTGTAGATACTTTATGATAGGAGTTATCCAGGATTCAGGATCCTTATCAGGATATTCATCACCAGGATCCTGGATACTTGCTACTTCTTTATCCTGGGATTTAGGATGTTCCATCGCAGGATACAGGATATGTAGTATTGGTACCTGAGTTCCTTCTGGTATCCTGACAGTAGATCCTAAATTTTCTAAAGCGTTCGCTTCAGCGTTTTCTTCTCTTGTACCTGTTCAAGTGTAAAATTTTTGAAATATCCTGCGAATTTTTTAAAAATTTCAAGATATTCAGCTAACTTTTCTCTTTTGACTGCATAAGATCCATTGAAATGGTTAGGAACCAACAAGGAATCGACATACACTTGTAAACATTTAACATTCATATTCTTAGCCAATTCTAATCCTGCAATCAGAGCTTCATACTCAACTTCATTATTAGTAGTAGAAAATTCACATCTAATAGCCTGGGGTAATATGTCCCCCTGTGGCGATTTTAGTAGTATACCTAATCCTACACCTCTTATGTTAGATGCACCATCAGTATACAATATCCAGGATCCTGAATTCTCCCCTAATTGTTGTACTTCTAGGTCAGCTTCATTTTGAATATCGCTACTAAAATTAGCCACAAAGTCTGCTAAGGCCTGAGACTTTATAGCATTTCTAGGTTCATATACTAAATCATATGCACTTAGTTTTACGGACCACTTAGCCATCCTTCCAGATATTTCAGGTTTCCTAAGCACATTTTTAACAGGATAATTGGTTTTAACATGAATCCTATGTGTTTCAAAGTAATGTCTGAGCTTAGTTGATGGCATGACTAGAGCTAATATCAATTTTTCTAAGTGTGAGTATCTAGTTTCAGCATCTAATAAACTTTTACTAACATAATAAACAGGATACTGCCGACCTTCATGATCCTTTACCAAAATAACACTTACTGCATTTCCTGATACTACAAGGTATAGGGATAAGGGTTCACCATCCTCAGGCTTCATTAGCAGAGGTGCACTTGAAAGGTACTGCTTCAATTCCTGCAGAGCAGCTTCATGTGTTTCTCCCCATTCGAATTTTTTTGTTCTTCTTCAGGATATCATATAATTCTTTTCATTTCTCTGAAGATCTTGAAATGAATCTGTTCAATGCTGCTACTCTTCCAGTTAATCTCTGTACATCCTTCATATTGGATGGTGATTTAAGATCCAAGATAGCTTTAATCTGTTCTGGACTAGCTTCTATCCCTCTCTTGGTCACCAAGTATCCTAAAAACTTTCCTGCCCCCACTCCAAAATGGCACTTAGTAGGATTCAGCTTCATATTATACTGGTCCAGGATATTGAAGGCACATTCTAAATCCTGGAGGTGATTCTCCGCTTTCTTGGATTTCACCATCATATCATCAATATATACTTCCATTGTGTCCTCCATTTTGTCTTTAAACATCATATTGATCAGCCTCTGATATGTCACACCTGCATTTTTTAGACCAAAAGGCATGGCAGTATAACAATATATACATGTGGGTGTCATGAATGTCGTGTCTTCTTGGTCGGATGGCTCCATTTGGATTTGCTGAAATCCTGAGGATGCATCCATAAAGGTCAGCATTTCATGGCCGGCAGTCGCATCTACCATCGAATCTATGTGAGGTAATGGGAATGGGTCTTTAGGACAGGCTTTATTGAGGTCTGTGTAGTCTACACAAACTCTCCACTTCCCATTCTTCTTTTGGACCACCACCAAGTTTGCTAGCCACTTAGGAAACTTGACTTCCCTAATCATTTTGGATTTGAGCAACCTTTCAACCTCCTCTTGTATATTTGCATTCCTTTCAAGAGCGTATTTCATTCTCTTTTGTTGAACGGGCCTGAAAGATTTATCAATTCCAAGTTGTGAGTTATAGTATCTTTTGATATACCTATCATGTCTTCATGTTTCCATGCAAACATGGACATCCTGCATTTAAAAAAAGCTAGTAAGCTGATTCTCAATATCCTGAGGGATATTCGCCCCTATAAGCACCGAGATATCTGGATTATCCTGATCCAGGATAACTTTCTTAACATCCTGCTCCGAAGTTTCCATGATATCCTGGGCCTGTTTTTTTAATTGCTATCATGCCCTGGATTTTGTTGACACCTTCATTGAAGAGGAATAACATTCCTTTCCCTCTTGTTGGTCGCTTTCCACTTTGACTACTCCCCAAGGAGTAGGGATCTTGACATACTGATGATAGGTGGAAGGTACAGCTTTCATATCATGAATCCATGGCCTACCTAATATAATATTATAGCAGGATAATGAGTCCATGACACAAAATCGTTGCATTGAATTCACTCCTTCAACATATACAGGCAGCTTTATCTCTCCAACCGTGTTCTTTTCCTCTCCACTGAATCCTACAAGGACAGTGCACTTCGAGGTAATCTCCAATTCTAGGATGTTCATTCTCTTCAGGTTTTCCAACAGGATAATGTTGACCGAGCTGCCATTATCCACCAATATCCTACGTACAAAATGGTTAGCAATATACAAAGTAATTACCAGACAATCATGGTGAGGATCCTAGAGGTTATCCCGGTCGTCGCTATCGAATGTTATGACTTTGTCATTCGTGAGCATTGTCATCCTGGTTGGTTTGTCTCCTCTTTCTGCCTTTGCTTCCTTTGCATGCCTTTTAGCTGCAGAATAAGAAGTCCCACAAATATCAGATCCCCCAGATATAAAATTGATTATCTTGGCGTCTGATGGAGGTGATGCTGCTCGTTCCAGATCCTTATCAGTATCCTGACCCTTATTCTTCTTTCTACCGAGAAGGTCTTTCAAGTAACGTTTGCTCAGCAGGTAGCTTATCTCCTTCCTCGGGGCTATGCAATCTTATGTTACATGTCCAAAATCTTCATGGTAGGCACACCACTTGGATTTATCCTTCCAATCAGCCTTTTGCTGGTTCTTCCTAGGCCACCTTGCTTTATCTCCTAAACCCTGCATGGCATATATCAATTCAAGAACATTAACAGAAAAACAATATTATGATAATTCAGGATATTCTTCGGCATCTTCATCCTCAACAGCATTCACTCTCTTGTTGTCGTTTTTATCATACGGCCTAGAGCCATATGGTTTGTACGACGATTCTGACTTCATGTTCGTTGATTTATATGTTGAGGATGAATTAATCCTCTCTTGCATTTTCTTATCATCTTCAAGCCTGATATATCTCATAGCCCTGTTCCGGGCTTCGTCCAAGTTCCTGCAAGGGTTCATCACAAGATCCTGATAAAATTGGGAATCCTTCTACAATCCCATCTTGAATGCTTGCACAGCTGTAGCAACATCAAGGTGTGGGATATCCAAGGATTCCCTGTTGAACTTGTTCACGTAATCCCTTAAGGATTCTTGAGGGCCCTGTGTTATCCTGTAAAGGTCACTTGTTAGTTTTTCAAAGCTTCTACTACAAGAAAACTGACTGTTAAACAGATTAACTAAATGAGCAAATGATGTAATCGAATAACATGGAACGTTTAAAAGTCATTTCAAGGTTGATCCTGTTAAGGTGGAACCGAAGCCTTTGCATAGGCATGCTTCCTTAAGATCTGGTGGATAGGGTTTACTTCAAGCCTCTCCCTATACTGAGCAATATGTTCTTCAGGATCCGTCGTGCCATCATAAAGCTTCACGTTGGGAGTTTGGAATCTCTTGGGAATATTAGTATCACAAATATGGCGAGCAAAGCGGGATATGTTATGACTATCCTGGGATAAATCCGGTATTGGCTGCATTACCCCAGGCACACTTGATATCATATCCTTCAATTTCTGGAGTTCTCTGGATAATGCCGATGTTGCACTTGTATCGTGCGAAGGTTCAAAGTTGTTAGCAGTAGGCAAATTAGTGTTAATGGACAAGTTACCAGCTTGGCGATTTTGGCCATATCCTGGATCCCAGACAGTCGATATCCTGGCCGATAAGGGGATATCTGGGATATTGCTCCGGGAGTGACCTGGTATGACGTTGCTCTAATTATCCTCAGCATATACTTCTGAACTGAAGTTCAACATTCTTGGCTGCAAAGGAGTAACAATATCCTCGGCAGGTCTCTTGGAGTTAGACTTCAAGAGTTGTATTTCCTTCATCATGAACTTGTTAGTTTCCTGTTATTTCTTCATTTGATCCTGTATATTACCAAACAAAGATAAGATTTCATCATTAGAAGCAAAAATCAGGGTTCTTCCTGACACTCCGGATCTGGAAGCATTTTGAGTAGCAGTAGTGTCTCGAGCTATTTGGCTTTCATTCCTCCTTTGGGAAGTCTGGACTGGTGGAGGTGGAAGAGGTAATGAACCAGTTGCAGCAGAGGTTGATGTAGGCATCGAGGAAGATCTCAAACCTGACTGTGAAGCCATCAAAAATAATCTTGCAAAAAGATTAGAGAATAAAGAACTGATTAGTGTTGTTAGCAAAGTTTTGATTAAAAATAGCACCACTTGCCCCACGATGGGCGCCAAATTGTTTTGGTCAAAAATTACCGAAGCAATTAAGTGATCAAATTTAGTATGTGAGGTAGCGTGCTATTGTAGTTTGATAAAAAAATGTTCGATTGGTTGATTGTGAAAACGGATTTAGGATATAGTTTCAGGATAGTACACTATATCAAAATGACAGATAAAAATAAATGTTAATAGAAAGCCCTTGATTAATCTAGATCGCCGGCATAAAACCTCGGGAGCTGACAACTATCAGCTGCCTTGTTCTTCTTATTGATTGCAAAAGCAGGATACAACTTTGGGATATTGCTTGGACCAGCTTTAAGTGTTACAATGATCGAATGATGTAAGTGTTGTGAGTGTTTGTGATTGTTGCTGCAATTAGAAAGTGAAAGTGTACGAGATTGTGTGTGTTCTACTGCTGATCCTAGCCCCCTATAAATAGTAATCGAAAATAACCAACTATCCTATATTCTAGGGATGCCTTGAATATTCCCTTGTGACAGTTGTAGACTCTTTCTCCAGCTCCAACGTTCGTATCCTAACCGTCTTAAGCGAGTCTTCGGTGAGACCAAGTCTTCATATTCGTTGGTACCTTGCAACCAAAGATTAATGTTAATAGCGAGTAGGATACCCCCGAAGGATGTTACCAATATCCTGGTTCCGTATCCCGGTCGCAACATCATAAATATTGTATCAGGATATGTCATCAGGATATAAGTCAGAAATTCCACCCATAACACTAAGTATGCATCATTTTCCCTTTAGAACACCAAAAGCGCGCTCCATATCTTTTCTTGTCCCTTCTTGCAATTTCTTGAACTTCTTTTCAACCAGATCGGTTGGATATGGAAACATTTTCATAAACGTTGTCCAGGTAGGGTAGATCCCCTTGGTTAGATAGTACCTATTTTTATGTAAGTGCCTTTTGACATTAAATAGATGTTTAGGTGCGGTTCAGTTCTGTTCATTGAGAAATATCAGAGATGTCTTGAGAATGTTGTTGAGTGAACTAGGTGGACTACAATATGCATGCCAAAACCACAGATCCTGTGACCAGATGGTTCAAGACTAAATATCATCATCATATTTTTTAAGAACAAGTGTTTCGACATACGAAAGTCGCAACGAAAAATATCAACATTATATTTTGGTTCCTCCACAAAATAATCATTCATAAGACCTTCATTACTTTTTTCCCAATCACGGTTCACGACTCTTTTAGTAGATGATGATGATGCCGTATCTTCCTCTTCAACTTGATCGATGAGATATCGGAAAAAATGAATGCTACTGTCGTTTGAAAAAAATATCAGAATCGATGGGTGGAAGGAAAATAACGAGATCATCGTTTAAGAAATTAGACATAAATAAACATGGGTATTTGAGAATACTGTAGAAGGTTTGATGGTTTATGAATGGTGTAAAGATAAAAAATGGTGAGGAAATTATTTATAATGGTTTAAAATAAATAAATATTTTTTTATAAAGGTAGTTTTCTTATGACTGTTAAAAGGTCACAAACCCCCACTTCACCGTCGGCAAAGAGTAGCCTAGCTTCCCTATCCGCTCGCCTACCCGAGGGGGGTGGCGGCGATGTTTCGCATGCGGCTTCGAAGCCGAGCATTCCCTTCTTATAGCCGAAAGTATTCAAGTAATTAATTTTTTCTATTCCCAGTCCGATTTATATCATGGCTTATTTTTTTCTCTTCACGTATGTTTATATATGTATTGTAAATATGACAACGTCAACTAATTCTTCCATAGACACTTATTTTTTTCAGCTATGTATGAATATTTCATTTATGTAATTATTAATTTTGAAATACATTGTATATTTTCCGGCTTATCAATAACTATTTAATAGTTTATTGATCAAACCCCATGTAATACACGAGTTTTTAACCTAGTATAATATAATGTATAAACCCATTTGATGTTTTTTGCAAGACAATTGTACTTGTTAACCTAAGTCATTTTGGCCAAAACTTATTTTGATCAGAACCAGTTTAACCCGAACATATTTTAAACCTAATTTAAAACACAACCCTACCCAAACCGGCCCACTAGTTTAAACCTAGAATTGAATTCATAGAAGAAAAACTAAGATCAAACCCTTTATATCTTAACTTCAAGCCAACTTACTTTCCAATTCGAAAGGGATAAAAATTGGTCCAACCCTTATTCATATTAGTCGTTTGTAATCTTTTTGTTAGGTTAAGCTTCCATACATACCCTATCTTTGAAGTTTGACTTTGAAGAACCAACAAACTATCCTCATGTTATTGAAAATAGTTGTGTAAACAATCAAAAAGTGAAGTGTAGACAAAAATATACGTAAACCTTTTTTAGTATTTCCATAAATCTTCACTATCATCTTTAATTTAAAAATACGGAGTAACTAAATAAATAAATTCTTACGCCTTACAAAAAGTCCTAGACCATTAACCTTTCGTTCATCAAAATAGTCTCCACATACTTTCTATTATTAAAAAACTATTTAGATAATATTTAATGAAACACATGTTTTATTAACCCTTTAACAACCTGACCACACAACCAGGAACAACCAAACTAACACTCTCTCCTTCACATCCACAAAATTTACAAACACAAATTTTCTTGTATTTAAACCTACCAATAGATCATACCATCCGTACACTTACAACCATGAGCCCTGCACCATTTCATGCAAAACAAGAACAATACGAATGTGGCACATATGATCAACCACAATTTAAGACCACCAAGTTCATCCACCGTCTACCTCCACCCTCCTCCACCGGATCATCCATCACGGAGAAGAACAAACCCGTAGAACAACAACCGCCCCCACGACCCCTAATAATCTACACGCATTCGCCAAAAGTGATCCATACACAACCACGTGATTTCATGGCATTGGTTCAAAAACTCACCGGATACACCCGGCCTCCGCAGGACACACAACGGGCCCAAGATCAAGCGAATATTGACGATAACGAGTCCACATCCGTCGTGACGGAGGAGCATGGGAGCAGTGTTAATCATGATATCAATTCTTGTTTTGTTGAGGGTGGTGTTGTGGTTGCACCACAACCTTTTCGGCCGCCGGCAGGGTTTGATCCTTATTTCAACCCTACACCGGTTTTTTCAACGAACTGGGCGGATTTTTTGTGCACACCAAGTCCGTTTTATAATCCTGATTCGATGTTTCTAAATCGTAATTCCTTATCTTCTTCATCATTGTGTGTTCTTAAGGATTATCGAGATGTTTAATGTTATGGATATTGATCATTTACAATTGTTTTCTTTTGTTATAGGGTAAGGTAATAAGTTTGGAGTTTTTTTGTTTCTTTGTTTGTTAATTTTATATGGGAATAAAGAGGGATATCAGTTTTGGTTTGTGTTCTCATCATGATTTGGTTCATAATTTGGTCATGGATTATTATGAAATCCCCAACATAATATGGATATATACCCGATTTGAGGATCCATGATTTTTTTACTCATGATATCTCATATCTAGAGCGGATCCATGGTTCTACATGACATGAACTATATATGTTTTCTTGAGTCAATTCATATTACATTCAGTCATTTTTCGAACTTTTGCACTGTATTAACATCCCAACCTTGAAGGTACTCACGTTTCTCTATTACGAAAACTAGAAACAAAAACATAATTTATACTATTAATAGTATGTTTGGCAAAAGTAGATGTTGGTAGCTGGAAGCTGGTGGCTAGAGGCTGGGAGCTGGTAGCTGTAGTTATAGCTTTTTAGATATATTTAGGTGTTTGGGCAGAGTAGCTTTTTAGATATATTTAGGTGTTTGGGCAGAGTAGCTGGAGCTTTTAATAAAATGTATAAAATGACTAAAATGGACATTAAAAAGTTGATTATGTTTAGAGGTAAAAATTGTCATTTTTTTTTCTAAAAGCTTGTAGCTCCTTCTAAACGCTACTAGTAGGAGCGTTTAACCAAAAGCTTCAAACTCCTAACCTAAAAACTTCAAGTTCCTTCAACCAAACAATACTTTTTATTAAGTTTGAGCTTTTTCTTAAAAGCTTAAAGCTTTAAGCTCCAAAAAGCTTCTAAAGCTCCATGCCAAACATACCCTAAAGCTTATCTATCTATTTTTGTTTTGCATTTATATATTGTTTTGAGATGGTATAAATTCAGTTCGCTTATAGGTCAGTTAACCGATGTTCCTGATAATTTGTTTCATGTTATCGTTTTGATGCTACTACTACCCATTACAAAATCAATGATTTCCACTGATCAACATATCCGTCAGTAAAGTTGGTTACCAACGGTAATCCTAGAGTGACACTACATTAGCATCTGTAACTATGTTCTCGAGTTTCATTAAATGAGCTAAAATAAAAGATTTGAAAGGAAATAATTTTTAGTTTTGTTCCACATGTACCGCAACGCGATCTGTGTTAGAATATTTTTATCACGGGGTCACTAGGTGTACCTCTCATGCGGTTAACCAAAATACAAAAATGAAACATTGATTTTATGAAGAATTCCATATCATAACTACTATAGTTATTATATCCACTATGCATAAGCTAACTAACAAGTATTCCAAGTCTGCCTGTGAGTGGCAGCACACTAGTGCTAGGTAGGGTGTTTATCGATTCAATTTTTCCTATTTTAGATTTTACTCGGTCATTACCGGAAACCAAATTGAACTAAATGAGATGAATGTTTGACCAAACCGAATAAGAATCCGGGTTCAATTTCAGTTAAACTCGTATAAACTGATTTCAACCGAATAAAACAAAACATCTCAACCAATTAGCACCACACAACATTCTTGTAAAAATATGTGATAACATTAAAATCAAGATCACCATCACAATTTTGAATCTGTACAAGTAGCGTGTACTTAAGATTACACCCAAACATATCACAATAATATAAGTTTGTGGTAATCTAATGCCATTGTTTGTTAAAAAAATCTACTTGAAGCAAGGAAAATTTTAATGTTAGATTGTCTTAATACACGGTTGTTGATCTTCCAAGAATTCAATAGTGAAGAGGTTATTTTTCAATTAAGAGATTGAAGATAAATAAGAGTTAAAATAATTCTAGGTGAATCATTAAAGAGATAATTGTTAGTTTAAATTAGATAAGTTTATCTAGTTGGTTAGCTTATTTAATTGAATAGAGTTTGACTCAGGTTCGGAAAAGAATGAGTTTAAGTATAAATAGAGGCTTAGGATTATTGTATTGATGTGCTCTCATTGTTTAATAAATAAAAGAGTCGAACAAGTCGTTCCATGTTTGTGTGTTCAATCAAGGAAGAGCAGCCCCTCGCGGGGTTGCGATGATGTGGACTGGTGGTGCTTGAAGAAAAAAGTTAGAAAATGAGAGGGAACAAAGTGGTTTTGTGGCAATCTTAGGTGACCGTTGTATGAAGTTTTTCTTTTCTAACAACCAGATGAATCAAAGATTGGTGGCAATAAGAGGTCACTCGATGTTGGTTTGGGAAGCTTAAAAAGGAGAAGAAGCACCATGGTGATTGGTGGCCACGTATGTGGTCTAATTTGAAAACATGGATGGTCACGTGATTCCTTTGATCATGTTGGATTTTTTTATTGGTGGAACCAAAGTTTTTTTTGGGGGTCGAATGTCAAAGAGTATGTTTGCCGGAGTTAAGGATTAATCACCAGCAGGTGTTCGTGTTTTATTTTTTGTCAGGTTTGTTCGTGTTTTATTTTTGTTGGAGACTGATAGGAGCAAAACCTCGAATCACCGGTTCAAATCAATGGTTAAAAATAAAAATAGATCTACAGTTCGTTTGAGCAAAACCCCGAATCACCGGTTCAAATTAATGGTTAAAAATAAAAATATATCTACGGTTCGTTTGTGATACAGATACACCACACAAACAAACAATAGGGCAACGATATGTCCGGAGATACAGACACACCACTACGGTTAGAGAATCGGGTTTAAGAACACCACCCAACGTGCCACGGTTGAGCTAGCATAGACACAATCAATTTAACTCAAAATCCATTGAGATAAATTAATCAAGGAGAAAATTCTCATACTCAAAAACTCACTGACTTTTTCATTCATCTTGTTGATATACACAAAGGAAACCAAAATGCAATCCCACGTTACTACAATTAGGGAAGTGGATAAACTGAAAATTACTTCAAATTTTAAATAAATTAAAATAAATAGACATAAAATTTGCATGCGGAAAATAGACTAAAAAAACTTGTAACTTGAAATGCAAATGGGTGGAACGTGGGCTGCATGCATGATTGCTTGACATGGGCTTTTCAATCTGGGTTGATAGCTTGACCCAACTTGATGTAATTGAACCACTTTTGACCTGCACCGCAAGACCCGATTGATCCAACGTCTAATGCAACGGCTAGGGAATTTAAATAGCTCGTGGGTTGGCTATCAGAGACTCTTACTCGCCAAGAGGGGATGTAACGAGAAGTTCATTTCTTCGGCGAAAAAACCAACAGGCATGTCGCGGAAGAAACAGAAGAGCGAGGAGGCTTAGGAATCCGTTTGACAACAGAGAGGCGGAACAACCGGTGGTTGTTGTCTTAGTTGGGGGTTGACATTTGGGGGGAGGCATATCAAGGAGAAGTCTGATAGGGTGGTAAAACTACGATCAAAGAAGGGTTCAATACGTTTGGACATAAAGAAAAGCGAACGGTGGATCGGGTCAGTGGGTGTTATGGGAGGATCATTGGGAAAACGGTGATGACAGGTGCTTTCAGTTCGTTTCGGTGGTGGTAAACTTCATAGCATTACAATTTTCAATACAGGTAATATCAAGACCCTGGCCTTCTAGCCAAGGATAAGAATGGTAAAACCGGTGTAGGTTGTTCTCATTGGTATAAGTATACGATAAGAATTTGCGGATAGACAAACGGAAGAAGATTTATCAAAGTGAGGAGGCTTTAATTTTGTCACGTCTAGCAAGGAAAGAAGAAAACTCTAAAAGTAGGGAGCTAGTTTTTTTCTTTGATCGGTGGTCAAGAACGGTGTAGTTTTGGTGACCCAGGAAGAGGGATATTGAGATTGATCAAGGATTGAAGTTGTCCTTAATGGTGCTGATGTAAAGAAACGAATCCAATTCAAGATTAATGGGGAGAATGAAGAGGTTAATCTTGAATTAGGAGATAAAGATAAAAAGGGGTTATACCCTATCGATGATCATCGTAGTGAATCTGTCAGAAGAACAAGGAAAAGCTCTAGTGGAAGTTTTGGTATCCAATTAAGCCGCCATTGGATGGACTACTGCTGACCTCAAGGGGATCAGTCCATCTATTATCATGCACAAGATCATCACTGAAGATGGTGCAAAGCCGGCTAGAGATGAACAAAGAAGGTTGAACTCGAACATGCGGGAAATTGTCAAGAAGGAAGTGCTCAGGTGGTTGGATGTTGGGATCATCTATTCCATCTCAGATAGCACGTGGGTATGCCCAACATAGACGGTACCCAAGAAGGTGGGCAATCAGATTGTCAAAGGTGATGATGGTAAGGAAGTAGCCACTCGTCCGGTAACCTGGTGGCTAATTTGCATTGATTACATAAGTTGAATGCTGCAACTTCCAAAGACCATTTTCCTCTACCATTCATAGATCAAATTGTTGAAAAGCTCATAGGTTAGAAATTTTACTGCTTTTTATATGGATACTCAGGTTATAACCAGATTGTTATTCATCCTGGTAATCAACAAAAGACCACGTTTACCTGCCCCTATGGTACTTTCGCATTTAGGTGAATGCCATTTGGGTTATGTAATGCCCCGCCTACCTTTCAAAAGTGTATGATGAGTATCTTTTCAGATATGATCGGGAGTCTATGGAGATTTTCATAGATGATTTTTCCATATTCGCCACATCTTTTGAGGCTTGCTTAGAACAATTGGAAAAGGTGCTAAAGAGATGTGTTGAAACGAATCTAGTCTTGATTTGGGAAACGAGTCATTTTATGGTTCAAGAGGGTATTATGTTGAGTCATGTGGCTTCGGATAAGGGAATTGAAGTGGACCATTCTATAATACAAGTTATTTTAACTTTACCACCACCCACAAATGTCAAAGGCATTCGTTCCTTTCTTGGACACGCTGGGTTTAACAGAAGGTTCATAAAAAGGTTTTCAATAATAACTAAACCTCTTTGTAACCTTTTTGTTGAAAGATGTCCCGTTTGATTTTTATGCACAGTGTTTAAAAGCTTTTGAAACATTAAAACAAAAATTCGTTGAAGCGTCCATTTTACAATCACCTGACTGGTCACTTCCATTTGAAATTATGTATGATGCTAGTGACTATGCTGTAGGAGCGGTTCTGGGATAGAGGGTGGATAAGAAACCAATGGCAGTTTATTATACCAGCAAGACCCTTTCTGATGCTCAGTTAAATTACACCACCACTGAGAAAGAGTTGCTTGTAGTTGTTTATGCTTTAGGCAAATTTTGGCCATACATTTGTGGTAGTAAAGTTATTGTATATTCTTACCACACTGTTATCAGGTATCTTATGGAAAAGAAAGATGTAAAGCCGAAGTTGATTAGATGGATACTTTTACTGCAGGAATATGACCTCGAGATACTTGACAAGAAGGGTAGTGAGAATGTGGTGGCAAATCATTTGTCACGTGTGGTTCACGAGAATGAAGGGCCCGAGCATGATATTTTGGAAACTTTTCTAGATGAGCAATTATAGACTACTGATACTGAACTGTTGTTTATGAACTTTCCTAATTTTTCTCATTCAAGTACAGTACCGGATCATTGGCCGAGAACAAAGAAGGCACACTTTCTATCACAGGTAAAACCATATATCTGGGATGAAGCGGATCTTTTAAGGTTGGAGCAGACCAGATCATTCAGAAGTGTGCGGAAGATGGAGAAATTCTGTCAGTTCTCTCATTGGTGCATGAGTCTGCATGTGGATGACATTTCAGCGGACAAAAGACAGCTCGCAAAGTTCTGGCACGTGGGCTATAATGGCCTACAATGTCTAAGGATGTTTTTGAATATGCTAAAAATGTTTAAGATGTCAACAAATGGGTAGCATCACGAAAACGGATGAGGCGCCCATGCATTTGATGCGGGCCCAAGTGTGGAGGAGCGGGCCATCTTGTATTTGGAGGCCCAAGATCGTGTGACAGAGGGGGCTACACTAAAATGGCTCTAACTTGGGCTACGAGTGTCCGTTTTGGGCGTGCGACCAGGCAAAACGATTGTGAGAATGAGGCCCATCTTTTGGCAAACAGCATACGGCGGTTTGGGTCATCATCCGGCCTAAAAACGCTTATTTCTATGAGTTATTTATCGTTTTGTGTTTTTAGTGTTTTTTTGGACTTTTCTTTCGTTCTAGTTTTTGGCCCAAGTTTGTTTTGGGGCCCATTTCGAATTTTGATTTCTATTTAAATGATGCTAATGTAATGTGAAAAATTAGTATTCAGTTTTGAGAAAAAGACTTTTCACTTCAAATTTCGTGCCCTTTGGGTTGAATTTTGGGGTTGGGACAAGATCGTCACGGGTATTCGCAGAATCAACGTGATCATTCTTATTTATCTGTTCATACTCTACATAAGCATTTAATCCTCATCATTGATATTTTCGACATGTGGGGAATTGACATTTTGGGCCCATGCCCTAATTTGTTTGGTAACTTTTATATTTTGGTGGAAGTGGACTACGTGTCTAAATGGGATAAATCCACTGCCATCAAAACCAATGACCATAAGGCTGTTTGCAAGTTTGTTCAGTCAAACATTTTTACGAGATTTGGGGTTCTGAGAGTGATCATCAATGATGGGGATCGCATTTCAAAAATTTAACTTTGGCAAACTCCTTAAGAAATATGGTGTAGACCGTTGAGTTGCCACTCCTTATAATCCTCAAATGAGTGGGCAAGTCGAGGTTTCAAATCGGCAGATTAAAGAAATTCTATAGAAAACTGTATGAGCTGACAACAAGGATTGGTCCACTAAACTAAATGATGCTTTGTGGACATATCGTACGGATTATAAAACGCCAATTGGAACTGCACCGTATAGATTGGCCTATGCAAAGGGTTGTCACTTACCGGTAGAGATTGTACATCTAGCACTTTAGGCTGTTAAGCAGATTAACATTGACTATGATACTGCAGGTAAGGAGAGACAGCTGGAACTGGGAGAATTGGTAGAGATTCGGAATGAAGCTTACGAGTGTGCATCGGCTTTCAAGGACAAGATGAATAAGGTGCATGATGCAAAGCTAAGGCCAAAGATATATGAGGTTGGTCAGTTGGTTTGTTTGTATAATTCCAGGTTGAAGTTGTTCCCTAGAAAGCTGAAGAGTAAATGGATTGGCCCTTATCATGTCTCACGAGTTGAAAACCATGGAGATGTGGAGATTGAAGACTGTTAGTACATAATGTCTATGTCTTAGTCTTGGATCTAGTATGTTTAGTTTGGGCTAGATTATGTCAAAGTATAGGGTTATTTATGTAAATAGATAACAAGTTCGCCCGGGAGTGTATTGTGAGAACAAGTTCGGCCGAACTTGTTCAAGACAAGTTCGCCCGAACTTGTGTTAATCCAAGCGAACTTGTTAGTCTAAATAGGTGCCTTGATTTTGTCATTTGTAACTTTAGCAACTTTGTCACTTGTACGACGAAGCCCTGCCCAATCTGGATTTGACATGTATTTGACATTTAAAGATCAATAAACAACAATTAAACAGTAAATCTTTGCATATTTGATTAACACGTCATATAGTTTCCGCCTATACGAACGTTAGATACCAATTTAGGTTCCTATGCTAAACATGGAGCGATCTAACAAGTGGTATCAGAGCCTGGATACCTGAATTGGTGAAATCATTGCAAGATCTACTCTTATTCTACCTCTTTCTACCATTTTTCTTCATTTTTTCAAGAAAAACAATGAATTCACTGATAAAAGTTGCTAATTTTTTAATGTATCATGTAAAATACACTTGTGGTAAACCGCTTAGAGTTTGAACATCAAATTCACACGAATTGACATCAAAAAGTTGAAAAAACCATGTTTGGCAAACTGATTTTGGTCAAACTTAACATCAAGTTCGCCCAGACTTGATTAAAACTTCATTGTTTTTAATCAAGTTCGCCCGAACTTGATTGAATTTCAAGGTTTTTCTGATAAGTCCGCTCGAACTTAGTAGAAATTTCTTCAGTTTTTATCAAGTTCGCCCGAACATGATAAAACTTTGTTGACTAATATCTACAAGTTCGCCCAAACTTGTTCGTCTTTCTTGAAAATCTTATAAGTTCGCCCGAACTTCATCAGGTTGAAAAATTTTCAAAATTGTCAACACAAGTTCGCCCGAACTTGTGTAAAATCTGATTTTTTTTCAAACTGCAAGTTCGCCCGAACTTGTCAGTGTACTAATCGTTTTTCAAAGTTCGTGAACATGTGTTTTTCAGTGATATTTGTCAATTTTTCAAGATGGAAGATCTTCACAGTGCATTCATGACGGCTTCAGCTTCAAACGCTCAAATGGTGAATCAAGTGAACATCGACAACGAGATGGGCACGTCTGTAAAGCCTCCAAAACTCATGTGTATGGACGAATATGAGGGATGGAAAGAGAAGTTTAAGAATTGGGTCCAAGCTACATATTTCCATAGCTGGGTGGCAACAGAGACTAGTTATACATGGCCCAGAGATGAGAATGATAATGTTATCGACATCAGCAAGTTCTCTACTTTACAGAAAGATGCTTACGTCACCGAGAAGAAAATGATAAACTTGATCCAACAGTCAGTGAAAGAAGATATTTTGGTGCTTCTACCGGAATACAAAACTGCACAAGACTATGAAAATCCTTGAAGAACAAATACCAAGGAAGTGCAGAAATGGTCAAAAGCAAGAAAGCACTGATCATGAAAGAATTTGACATATTTACGATGATTAATGGGGAAACGATGAAACATATGATCGAAAGGTTTTGTCATCTGAAAGTGATCATGAGGAGACACGGGCTTGAGAAAACAGAAGAAGAATACATTGATAAGCTAGCTGACGCTTTACCTGAGGGAGAGTGGACGACTTATCTCATGGTGCTCAAAGAAAGTGCGAGTTAGGAGTTCTTCAAACTGTCCACATTCATTGATAAACTGGAAAGGCACGAAATGGAGTTGTTAAAGATAGCAAAATCAAAGAATTCAAATGTTGCTCAAGATGTAGGGCTTTACTACAAGACCGGAATTCAAGAGAATATCACTTGCCCGAAGATCCAAACCGCTTTTAGCGTGAATCTGAATTCCTCGAATCATTCGCCACAGAGCCAAACTCAATCATATCCGAAATATGATCAGAGTCCTCAAAATTCTTCGTATTCAAGCACGTGTTCAAATTCTTCATACCAGAATCAAGCAAATCAAAATAATCAATCAAATTCTGATTCAAATGTGTACAAATGCAACATTGCTATTAATCTAAACAATGTCGTTTATGAACAAGTTGCCAAACAACACATGGCACTTCTTGCCATAGTGTTAGAATCATATGAAAGCTTGGTGGCTAGGAAGATTGGTAATCCGGAAATGACCGCCGAAGATTATGATCAAGTAGATGACGAAGAGCTTGAGCTGATGGACATCAAATGGTCCTTAGCATCAATCATTCGGAGGGTTACTAAGTTTGTTGCTCTAACCGGCAGAGATATCAAGAATTTAAGCAACAAATTAGGCTTCGACAAAACAAAGGTTACTTGCTTTAGATGCCGACAAAAAGGGCATTTCAAGAGAGAATGCAAGAATCCAGAGGCAACTGGTAACCAAAGTCCATTTGGAGGTGGCAATGAATACTACAAGAAGTCACTATAGCCAAGCCATTTCCAAAGAAGACTCAAGTCGAAATCCAAGAGAAACCAACCAACAACACTGAAAAGGCAATGGTCACTTCGAATGAGGATGGTGGTTTTGACTGGAATTCATATATTGCCAAAAAGACCGGAGTTGCTCTTATGGCCGAGATCGTGGAAGACACATCTGCTGAGGATGCAGCCATGGAAAGTGCATTACTAAAAGAATATATGCAACAAGCAGAAGTAGAGGAAATCTATCAGCATACAAAGATGCAGGGTATCCTTTCCCCTAACATGACTACTAGTTTTGCAGATTGTTTTGGCAATACAACATCTTCGGAGCATGTTGCTGAGGAAAAACCTGTAGTTGATGAGGTTATCAACGTAACCAAAGAAATGAATGAAGAAAGTTTTACAGAGATCGCCAACAAGGCTATGATGGCAAATCTGACGAAGGTAAGTCCAGAAGTAAAGGTACAAGTTGTTGAGGTAGAAAAACCATGTAAAAAATTACTGAACCGTGTATTCAATGTGCTGAAAAATCTCAGATCATAACCGAAATCAATGTGCATAATAGTAATTTCAAATACGATTCTCGCACAATGAAGGAGCCCTATGACAAAATGAAAGATGATTACAGCAGGTTGGATAATAACAACATTGAACAAGATGATATATTAGAATGTTAAAAGCTACTTTAATGGAAAAACAAAAAGCTATTAACGTTTATATAAACAACATTGCTGAAGTAAAACAAGACCTTCAAGACATGAAAATCGAAACCGAAAGGGTTCGACAGCTTCTGAAAAGCTATAGCACGAATGCCCACGTCATTGATCACATTCTTCCAACGATTCAGTCAGAAGAAAATGTTCAGAAAGCCAAAGGTAAGAAACATGGAGACTATAGCAATGTTCCACCACCCTTGTGTGAAAAGTACTGTCGCAAAAAGGCCGAGGGAATGGAAAAAGCACTCAACATTGAACTTTTAACTGAAAAGAAAAATGAGCTGCCTGAGAACATTGATATAACCTACACGAGTGATGATGGTGAAGCAGTGGTTAAAAATGTTTTGAATGATTCTAATGATCGCAGCTTTGAAAGTTCTAATTCGATTTCGAACAATTCTGATTCACAATATGAAGAGGACGATACATCATCGGAAGATAGCCTAAGTAATGATCCTAACGTTGTCATGTATAAAGATAAGGATTCTAATAGACTATACTTCGACGATAGCTTTCCGATTCGGAATGTGAAGGAAGATCAGCTTCATAAATTTTTCAAACTCGTTGAAGTTTCATCAGAAGATTTGGAAATCAATGAAAATAAATTTTACTCTAAACCTAAAAGAAATAACTACCGGAGGAATGGTGGAGACTTTCCGGAACATAGGAGAGCAGGTTTGGGTTTAGATGTAGAAGAAGAACCGAATAAGAAAAGTCACCATTTCGCGAATACAAAGATAAAAACATGACATTCGTATATGGGACGAGCATGGTTCAAGAGGAAAGTTTGATTGGGAAGCAATCAAACGATGAATTCAAGAAAGCAAAAGAACTTCGAGATGAGACTAAAGCCGCAAGTGGTGTAAAACCCACTAGTGGACATTCTCATGGTGATCGGACTTGCTTCAAGTGTAATGAAATTGGTCACATTGCACGCAAGTGTCCGAAATCTAAGTCGGTCTATCTCGAAGGAAAACAAGTTCAGATGTTGAAAAACCTAAGCAACCAGAGTTTGTAAAACCTGTCACAATTCTGAAAAAAATGATTCTAAACTTGAAGTTAAGCCTAAAACTAAATTTGAAAACTCAACTTTTGAGAAAGGTGAAACTTCCAAGACAAATGAATCAAGGTTTTACATAAAAAAGGCAAACGCTAAATCACAATCCTGGATTGCTAAAAAGAAATCATCAACATCTGAAACTACCAAGTCTGAGCTGGTTAAGACTGGTAATAACAAAGAGTCGAAATCTGAGATTAAAACTGAACCTGTCAAACCTTCAAAAGATAAAATGAAAGTTAAGTTTGAAATTGGTAACAACAGTGATATCTCAGATGGTGATTTTGAGGATGATTATGAAGATTTTTATCCCAAACCCAAGACCAAGAAGGCTTGGGTCGCGCTTTTTAACTGAACTTTAATATGTGCAGGGGCTCCAGAGATCCGTCTTATCAAAGTGGATTCTGGATAGTGGAGCGTCAAGGCACATGACGGGGATGAAAGCTCTTCTCTTTGACATCAAGGCTATAAACGGTGGATATGTTGGCTTTGCTGGTAATCAAGGAGGAAGGATCGTCGCTGAAGGAAAACTTTCCAATGGCGTAGTATCGTTTGATCGTGTGAATTACATTGCTGGGCTAGATCTTCTAAGCATCTCGCAGATTTGTGATAAACAGTTTACGGTTCATTTCAATGATAAAGAGTGCATCATTCTAAAGCCGGGCTTCAAAATTCCTGATGATTGGATTCTTATGCGCGCCCCATGCGAAAATGATCTCTATGTGTTAGATATGGGCAACGCTACAACATCATCGAAATCGGCTCAATGTTTTGTCACAAAAGCCACGGAGAAAGATTCTATTCTGTGGCACATAAAATGGGGCACATTCATCTAAGAAAAATGAATTTTCTGGTTCATAACGATTTAGTCGAGGGGGTGAATCTTCGAAGCTTCCACATGACGGATCACTATCTTGAATGTAAAAGGGGAAGCAGATCAAAAAGTCACATCCTAAGAAGATTCTGAATTCTATAAAGTTGCAGCTTGAACGTCTACATATGGATCTTTTCGGTCCAGTGAACGTCCGAAGTATACAGTTTGGTTATCACAGATGATTATTCTCGATATTCATGGGTTTTCTTTCAAGAGTCTAAGGATGAAACGTTCAATAATCTGGTGATTCTCTTCAAGAAGCTCGAAAATCAATATCATCTGCCTGTCAGACGTAATCGAAGTGACAACGACACGAAGTTCAAGAACAACAAGATGAAAGAGTTTGGCAACGTCAAAGGAATTCTGCATGAATTCAATGCACCGTATACTCCACAACAAAATGGCGTAGCTGAGAGGAAGAATAGAACTTTAATCGAAATAGCAAGAATAATGCTTGCAGACTCGAAACTTCCTGTTAGCTTCTGGAGTGAGGCGGTTGCAGCGGCTTACTACACTTTAAACAGGGTTTTAACTGTTAAACACACTAAAAAGACATGTTTCGAGATGATCAACCGAAGGAAACCAAATTTGAAATATCTAGAACCGTTTGGTGCACCGTGTACAGTGATTGATCAAGATGGAAAGTTCGATGCTAAAACGCTTGAAGGTTTCTTCGTTGGTTACGCTAGTCCGCTAAGGAGAGTTTATGTTCCTGCTTTGAGAAAAGTGATTGAAGCACAACCCGTTGATTGCTTTCGGTACACAATTCTTATTCAGAAGAAAGGCGATGCGTGGTTGTTCAATTACCAAGATTTGTGGAAGTCATTCGACTTGCATGAAGAACAGTCTGATGAAGAACTTGCAGCTCTTTATTATCTTCAACAGTCGGCAAACCAAGAACAGATTATAAGGCCAATTGTGGTTAATCAACCCACTGATGGTACTTCGTCTTCTGGTGCAGGTCCGAGTAATAGTGGTGTTCCGGTTGAACAAGTTTCTGAAGTAGAACCTACCACAACTCCAGCAAATGTTTCCACTGAACCAGGAAATACAACTACAGAGCCCAATACTTCTCAGAATCAGAATTCTGACTCTGATGAAGCTCCGACTTTCGATGATGATGGAGAATCCTCTTCCGATGAAGAATCCGAGCAGATAAAAAACATGTTGAATCAATCTGCTGGCCCGATCAATCAAAATGAAGCTACATCTAGTGCTCCTAATGTTGAATTGATCGTTGATCTGAATGTCACAAATCAGAATAGCATGGTTGATGTTCCTAGCGAGGAGATGCCACGATCTTATTCTTATCATCCTTCAACAAACATTATTGGAGAATTACATACTGGTGTGCGAACAAGAAATCGAATCAACAAAGCACTAAGTTGTTTCTATACCCGAGTGGCTCTAACTCAAGACTACTGTTATTATTCATATTTCATATCTCAAATAGAGCCGAGCCGAAGACTGTGAATGAAGCTCTGGGTGATGAGAACTGGGTGATAGAGATGCAGGAAGAGTTGTTACAGTTCGAGAAATTGGGAGTCTAGAGACTTGTAGATTTACCACCTAAGCAGAAAGCGATAGACACGAAGTGGGTCTTCAAATCTAAGAGGGATGATCGAGGTGTGATCGTTAGAAACAAAGCTTGGTTGGTTGTCAAAGGTTTCCAACAGCAGGAAGGAATTGACTATATGGAAGTTTATGCACCGGTTGCACGTTTAGAGTCAATCCGCATTTTCCTTGCATTCGCAGCTTGGAAAGGTTTTAAGGTGTACCAGTTAGATGTGAAATCTGCATTTCTCTATGTTAAGCTACAAGAACAAGTGTACGTCGGCCAACCACCAGGGTTTGTCGATCCGCTGAACAAGAACAAAGCTTATCTCCTAGACAAAGCCTTATACGGATTACACCAAGCCCCGAGAGCTTGGTACGAGACGTTATCTCAACATCTCGTTGGAAATGGCTTTACGAGAGGCACAGTGGACAGTACATTGTTTACCAAGGAAGTCAAAAGTCATCTAATCATCGTACAAATCTATGTGGATGATATTATCTTTGGTTCAACAGATGATAGTCTTTGCAAAGAGTTCGAAAAGATCATGAAGAAGAAGTTCGAAATGTCTTATATGGGCGAAATGAAAATCTTCCTCGGATTACAAGTCGATCAGTTACGAGACGGAATATTCATTCATCAAACCAAATATGTTCATGATATTCTGAAGAAGTTTGAAATGGATAGCTCGAAGCCGCTTTCGACTCCTCTGACACGGAATCACGAGATTTGCATTGACGAACAGGTACCAAAGTGGATGATACGCTCTATCGGTCGATGATAGGATCTCTTATGTATCTGACGGCATCTCGCCAAGATGTCATGTATCCTACCTGCCTTTGCACGAGATATCAGTCAAGTCCTCGAGTGTCACGCATGCAGATAGTCAAAAGAATATTCCATTACTTGAAGGGATGTCCAAGCACCGGCTTGTGGTATCCAAAGAACGATAATTTTGATCTGACGGGATACGCTAATTCTTACTTTGGGGTGGACAATCTGAATTCTAAGTCTACGACGGCTGGTTGCCAGTTTTTCGTAACTAGATCATGAAGAAGAAGTTCGAAATGTCTTATATGGGCGAAATGAAAATCTTCCTCGGATTACAAGTCGATCAGTTACGAGACGGAATATTCATTCATCAAACCAAATATGTTCATGATATTCTGAAGAAGTTTGAAATGGATAGCTCGAAGCCGCTTTCGACTCCTCTGACACGGAATCACGAGATTTGCATTGACGAACAGGTACCAAAGTGGATGATACGCTCTATCGGTCGATGATAGGATCTCTTATGTATCTGACGGCATCTCGCCCAGATATCATGTATCCTACCTGCCTTTGCACGAGATATCAGTCAAGTCCTCGAGTTCACGCATGCAGATAGTCAAAAGAATATTCCATTACTTGAAGGGATGTCCAAGCACCGGCTTGTGGTATCCAAAGAACGATAATTTTGATCTGACGGGATACGCTAATTCTTACTTTGGGGTGGACAAGCTGAATTCTAAGTCTACGACGGCTGGTTGCCAGTTCTTCGTAACTAGATTAGTAACGTGGCAATGCAAGAAACAAACCACGGTCTCTCTTTCTACCTGTGAGGCAGAATACATTTCTGCTTCCAGCTGTTGTTCATAAATCCTATGGATTCAACAACAGATGATGGAGTTTGGATTGCAATTTCTTTATATGCCTTTATATGTAGATAATAAGGAAGCAATCGACATTACTAAAAATCCTGTTCATCACTCTCGAACTAGACACATAGAAATTCGTTATCACTTCATTCGTGACTGCTACGAAAAGAAGTTGGTGCGAATAGAAAAAATCCACACCAATGAACAAAAAGCTGATTTTTATACCAAAGCTTTTCCTTTAACAAGATTTAAATATCTAATGAGGCTAAACGGTATTAAAAATTTGTTGACAGGTACGGAAGCAGAGGTTGAATATTGATCGGACGACGAGTTCACGTGATCCATTGGTTTGTATATTTTTTGGTTTGGTATTTCTTAAAAACGAAAATACAAAAATATATTTTTTATTTTAGGGGGAGAAATATTTGAGAAAACACAAAAACATATAAAAAATTCAAAAAGTACAAAAACATTGAAAAAGACAAAAAGAATTTGTTGTCACAAAGGAAATGATAGTACATAAGTGGACTATCACAGTATGCTAAAGAAATATAAAGTTTAGAAAGTCATAAAAAACTCTTACTGTGGATGTGTCGATAGGCTTTACACGTTCAGTAAATTATTTCTGAGATATAAACTAAATTTTACAACTGCTTAATCTTGTGGATTAACATTTCTCGGATATATGGACTTAGTACTCCGAAATTTCATTTGAGAGATTGCCTGATTCTGAGATACGAGGTCTTTATAGATAGTTCATATCTGGGGTATTATACAAGTTCTTCTGATTTTGCAGAGCAATAGTCTAGAACTTCTATAATGCTTTTGCTATAAACCCCTAAACTGCATGCAAAGCTGAAAAGTATCGAAAGATCTAATCATTTGCAATGCTTAAAAGATTCCTTAAGTGGAACACACCTATAAGTCGAGCCTTCATCTCTTTGTCGATACGGTGGTATTAACCTGAGCTCTTAAAGCTTCGCATTAACCCAGATACAGATATCAATTACGCTATATTCACTGTAAGATGAAATCTAGGGAATCTTGATACGGGAGTATATTTTGAGATGGGAACCATAGTTAAGTCAAGTTTCATAATTCATACATAACATATCTTGGAACAATTGAGAAATGTGTCGAAGTTTAAGTGGACAAACATATTGACAATCCAGGTAAATGAGTTTAAAACTTAAAGTCATCAAAAGGTCAACGGTACTGGTGATATGTCTCAATCAACTGATATGATCCTTAGACACGAATTCACACAAATATGTCTATAAATATGTTTGTACGTAGTTTACTTTGTTCTGTACATAGTTTATCTTCTTTACATATTAAAACCAAAAAGATTTTCAGTGTGTTTTAGCATAAACTTGCAAAAATACAAAAAGATTTTGTTTCTTCATTAGTATAAACAAGCCAATGTTGGAGAACGGATCTTCGAAGTCTGGTAAGGTGCTAAACTGGTGGAAATCTAATTGACAACGAGCTGGGAGCTAATCAGTAAAATCTGATAAGCCAAAACGATTAAAAGTTCATTAAGTTGAAACTTGATTTTGAAAAAACCAACATTTTGTTCATAACGGGTCGAACCGGGGTCATTAACTTGGACTCGGCAGACAAATCGGTTAACCAAGGTCATTAGCTTGGACTTGGTCAACTGAGTGGATTGTTAAAACTGGCAAAATCTAAAAAGTTCGGGGTCTAAATTGAAAATATTGTTTTGAAATTGATTAAGTTCGCCCGGACTTGTAATCAAGTTCGACCGAACTTGTATATACTCTTTATGTTTCATATGTTGATAAGTTCGCCCGGACTTGTTAGTTAATCTTAACTAATTGAATTAACAAGTTCGCCCGAACTTGAGGAGTATATATAAACCACAAGTTCGACCGAACTTCATTATCATCTTTCATTAACATCAGAGCGAACTTGAGCGATTTTTGAAATTGGCACACATAAGTCGGATTGCTGCTCGATTTTATAGTGATTAGTGGTGATTTACACACTACTCATCATGGCAATGGTGAGTGATTCGAATTTGAACCGTGATTTGATGTGATTTGAACATATTAGATCTGTATTGGACTGATGAACATGTTTTAGAGTGTTATTGGACAAATTAAGACATAAAACATGATAAATAAACATAAACGACCATATACATGTCATAAATTTGAATCAGAATTGCTTGAAAACATGTTTACAGGTTTTGGTGAAAGAGACGACAAGTTCGCCAAATGGTTCTTTGAACCAAGTTCGGCTGAACTTGTCCTCAGTGGTTAAAAAGTTATCTTTAATAAGTTCGCCCGAACTTATCTATCAAATGTTCAAAACTCTTTATACTTTGACAAGTTCGCCCAGACTTGTCTGAAAGTGTTTCAAAGGTTAAAGCTTAACAAGTTCGCCCGAACTTGTTTAAGTGTTGATTATTTTGTTTAAGCAAGTTCGCCCGGATTTAATTGAATTGGAATATTTAAATGGTTAAACAAGTCCGCCCGAACTTGATGTTGAATTTGTGAAAATTGTAAAATTTCGACTAATTTTGTCTCGATCTTCGTGTTTGCAGAATATTCAACTCTCGTTTAATAAATTCCATAACACGTGCATTACGCTAGACAAGGCTATCTGTCCTTCACTCGGAGCATTTGATGATATTCTCGCATTTATGGAGCGGATTCCAATTCATAAAGCTATTACGTAAAAGATGGTGGTCTGTAGATCGCACGTTTACAGATTTTGGAGTTCTGCAGCGATGAATGAGGATGATACAGCTATCAAATCAGTCGTTCGTGTTGGAGAAGAAGATAAGGAGATAACAGTGACAGAGGCTGATATTTGAAAAGTTCTGAACTTCAATGACGACAAAGATAATCTGATGATGCTCGATGAGAGAATGGTTAGAGGGTGTTTTTGTCGAATGGGATACAAGGGGCACGTTAATGAGTCTACTTTGAAGAAAGGATCGGTTCCTAACCCCTACAAGTTCCTGATGCACGCTATTATTCATGCGTTTAGCCATCGAAAGGCTGGATTGGACGACGTGCAAGATTATATGGCATGTATGGCCATGGCGCTTATTCTGAACTTCTCTAAGCTGGTTTTCACGCATATGAAAAACAACATGGGATCGAATAGACTCGTGATGTATCCAAGGTTTGTACAGGTGTTGATAGATGACAAATTTAAGAAGATTGCATAGGATACAAATGATATTTTGTATCTTAGTCATCTGAATGATACTACTGTTAAAAAGCTCATCACATTCCAGAAATAGTCATCAGCACCAATCGCAAAGCCTTTATTCGGTGCTATAGATTCTGAAAACTACGTCGCGCCACCAGAATACAAGTGGAGGAAAGATGATAGTGGAGATGAAAATGAAAGGAACGCTGAGTTGGAATGGCTACCAACATTCAAAGAGAAAAGAAGCAACTGGTTTCTAAAGAAAGTTGTTGTTCAAGAAAAGAAGAAAACGTCGCGAAAGCCAATGAAAATTGATACGATGCTAATTGACGAAGATGAGCCTGAGAATGTTCAAACTAAAGCTGGTTCTAGTGCTGCAGTGGTTGGTGAAAGTCAGGAAAGGACTACTCAGGAAGATGAAGTTATTTCGGCTACATAAGATAATGATAAAGATAGTGACGATTCATTAGAGAAAGCAACAAAGAAATCAATCGCTGAAACAGCTGCTGAGAAAGTAAAAGAAACAGATGCAGATTACAAACCAGAAGGTGAAAAAGATTCTGATGAGGAGAGACTGAAAAAGAAAGCGAAAAGAGTTAAGTCTTCGGCTAAAAGCTTCAACGACAAAGACTACAGGGTCTCATAAAACAAAAGGCAAGAAAGTTCAAAAGCCTAAGAGCCGCCGATATGTGGGTCAAAAGAAAAGCACAGAAGCTACACAAGAACCTTTCGCTGCGAAACATATAGGAGTTACACAAGAACCTCCTACGGCCGAAACAGTGCAAACATCTGTTGTTCAAGAGACTATATTACAGACAGGAGTTACACAAGAACCTCCTGGGTCTGAATTACTAGAAATTCCAATTATTCAATCGCAAGACCCTCCAACAGTTGCTCAACCTGAAAGCTCAACTCCTAAAGCGTCTACACCAAAAAGTACTCCAAAGTCTACACCGAAAACTACTCCAAAGACAAAGTTGTTTGGAAATATTCCGAATGAGCCAGTTGATATTCAAGACTTGAACGATTTCTTTCCAGATACAGACATTGATGAACTTGAAAAGCGTGTTAAAGTATTGGAAGATAAAGTTGCAAATAACAAAGTCGAGAAAGTTGCTTTAGAAAGTATGGTGAAACAGAGCGAGGTGGAGAAAGAGATTCTGAGCGATAAAGTTAAATTCTTGGAAGGTGACCAAGGGTATTTAAAGGCCCTAATTGAAAGCTTACAAGACGCAAACAAAAGATTACTTAAAGAGATAGCAGAGCTACAATCAGAACGTGATATGAATGATCGAAGGTTTAACAGGCTACAGAGAGTTTTGACAAAAAGTCTGGTATTGATTTTGCTGCTGAATATGCCAGAATGGATCTGCAAGAGGCCAAAGAGAAAGCAGAGAAAGAATTGGCTGAACAGGGGAAAGGCAAGAATGTGATCGAAAGTATTCCAGAGGTTACTAAGCCTGTGATTGAGTCCGTAAAAGCTTCTGAGTCTGTGGTTGTTCCAGAAACAGAAACTGAAAAGAAAGACGATGAAGAAGCTGAAGATAAAGATGATGATGATGAACCTGTTGATGATACAAAAGACGACTCCGACAACGACGATCGTAATAATGATGATGATCAGGGAGGAGTTGGTCTAAAAGTTGTTGATCCTAAAGTGACTAAAGAGTTTGATTTTTCTTCATTGCTGAATGATGAATATAATAGAATGGAAGATCAAACTCTGGGGGAGCAGACAGAGGAGACAGGGCAAAAAGATGTTGAAATGACTGATGCTATTACGGCTATGCCTGTTGCTGCTATTCCTACGAAGCCGATGATTCTCATGTTAGAACACAATTTTGAGGAAGGCGAGTTTGTTCATAATTATTCAAAGGAAGATTTGGCTAAGCTACTTGAAGTTGATGCTGAAACGTTCGATTTTGACTTTGAAGAGCAAGTGATGAACATAAATACATTTTAGCCAAATGAGTATTGTTATAAAAGAAGGTATGAAGATAACGAGTACAACAAGGTTATAGTTGAAGATTGGTCGTCAGACGATGAGAAAGATGAAGCTGAGAAGTATACAGGTTTGAATACTGATAGTTTTCCAACCTTTGAGGAAATGTACGAGCAGCTTAATGAAGATATGTTGAAAGAAAAGATTGAAGAGTCTGTACGTGAAGGTAAAATCCCTAAACCAATGACGAAGGAAGAGATTGCACAAGCAAAGAAGTCCTGGTTCAAAGAAATGCCAAGAGAATGAAAGTTTCAACGTCCACTAACATTCTTTACTAGAGATAAAGATGTTTCCTTGGGAGATATATTGAGCTGGGGATGGTTTAAAGAGTTGAATGTTTACACCATTAAACGTGAGTTTGGAGTTCAATACTTCAAATACTTGCCAGATTTTAAAACTCTTCTGTACTTGGATGTAGAAGAGTTGGTGCAGACGAGAAATGTCACATATCATATGAAGTTTATTGATCAGTTGCTACGGAAGATGATAAAGTTTGAAGCGACGCAAGGTTTCAGATACTGGAAGCCATTTATTCCTAAACGCCAAATCAAAACAGATAAGAAGACTGGTATAAAGGATATAACGTTGATTATGAAGCGTCCGAGAGCGATCAGGAATATGCCTCTAATGCCGATTGAACATAATTTCTATAAGTTGTTTAAGTGGTGGCAAATTGATCCGACAACGTGTGAAGCAGTGATTGTGCTGAGATTTGAAGATCATTTAGATATCACTAAAGAAAGGGTTGAAATGTTTGGGTCAGAAGGTTTAAGAGGATTGTGAAGAACGATACGAATACTAGACCCAATGTGGCTAGTGAACTGCTCGAACGAGGATATCAAATGTTTATTCTTTAGCAAGATTTGTTATGAAGAACGTGAGAAATAACAAGCGATGCAATATCAGAGGGTTGTGAAGGTCTGTTATGCAAATGAAGTTAATTCTGGAAGAATGTGGGAATCGAGTTGGAGAGAGATAGAACGAGAAGAATTTCTGAAGGATGAAAGGCGTCGGGAGCAATTTCTAGAAAGAACATAGGAGGCAAGACTGATATGTTTCCAATTCATGACTAATGTGCCACCTACAGATCGAACGCCAATTCCATCGCAAGAACGAAGAAAGAAGCCTATCAAGAACTTCTTTGGACGTGTCAGGCAAAAGTAGAGCTTTGAAGACTGATCAAATCGAAAACGATATCAAAGGGGGGAGTATGTTAGTACATAATGTGTATGTCTTAGTCTTGGATCGAGTCTGTTTAGTTTGGGCTAGATTATGTCAAAGTATAGGGTTATTTATGTAAATAGATAACAAGTTCGCCTGGGAGTGTATTGTGCGAACAAGTTCGGCCGAACTTGTTCAAGACAAGTTCGCACGAACTTGTGTTAATCCAAGCGAACTTGTTAGTCTATATGTCACACCCCGACCCGCAGCGGAAAAGGTGATCGAGTCATGATTGGGTTATCATCAAAGCTCATGACATTTATTATAACGTTTCATATTTGTTATTACAATTTAAAGGGGAACATATAATCATAATTACATCATGTCCTACACATCATTCTAGACTTCATTATTTTCTTCTAAAGCATTTCCTATGTTTTCCTTGCTTCATCCTGTTCACATATATCATGTGTAAAAATGGTTTTTGGATCAACAAATATTTGGCGAGTGAATCCTATGAAAAACATTTGTACAAGTTTACTGAATTGATAAAATAAAGTACGTAACCACATATGAGTAAATATGGATGTAAACTTATTAACAAAACACTTAATATAAATAATGCACAACATACAGTAAATGATTGTTTTGAGGCACGAGTTGCTTAACTCGTCTCCCACGAGGAACTGATGGGCCTAATGAATAATTTGGATAAAACTTGACAATATGAAATACATAACTACAAACAATATTTACATTCTAATTTTAAGTCATAATATGGTATGGCACGAGTTTGAATAAATGAATTAGTTTTAGTGACACATGATACACCCCCAAACGTGTAATTAAAAAGGGGAGTTGTAAGATTCACTCACACTGGGTGCATTTGGTTGATGATGTTGAATGCGCACGAAGTTTGATTTTAACCACGAGCGAAACTAACCTAGATAATAACATAATGGTTCGGTAAATAAGCGGATTTTATTAATCAATTTTAGTAGGATTATTGGATATATTTTTGTGAGTTTAAGGCTATTTTCTAACTTTAAAAATGTTATTTTTAAGTATTTTTAATTGATTTTTAACTAAAATAAATAAATAAAAATAATAAAAAAATGTTGACTTTTTGACCGTTGACTTGTTGACCGGTTTTATTGTGTAATTGTGTGCGCCCGGTGAGGCTCGAACCCGAGACCTCCCGTTCGCGTGCACGCAGCTCTACCAACTGAGCTACGTGTCTAACACGAAATATTTCTGTTTTTAATTATATTTATATACTAATTGAATTAATCCGAAAATCATTTATTTCAAAAACGATTTTAATGTCTCGCTCGGTGCTCTCCACAGGTCTCGAACCCGGGACCTGTGGGTTAGGTTGACACACAGTCCACCGCTGGACTGTGTGTCTAACTTGGTAAATAATCTGATTTTTATTATACTTATATACAACCTAGATCATTTCATTTCTGCCTTATATAAAAAGTTTGATAATTGCCAGAACCGGTGCGGTAGTCTGGACTCGAACTCGCGACGTGTGATTTAAACGTTCACACAGTCCACCGCTGGACTGTGTGTCTATCTTGGTTATTATTCCGGTTTTTATTAAACTTAACATCTATTTGCAGTGAATCCGGTTCAGTTTAAAAAAAAACATTTTTATTAAGGCGAGTGTGCGCGGGACAAGAATCGAACTCGGGACGTATGCGTGTTTATTTGCACACAGTCCACCGCTGGACTGTGTGTCTAACCCGAGATATATCTTGATTTAAATTAAACATATATGCAACTGAAAACTTCATCTTCTTCGTTAAACTTAACCAGAATCGGTGTCCGACTGGTTCGACGATTTAATCAAGTTCTTTAGTGTGTTGTGATTAATTACATGTGAGATTAATAAAAAGAATGAGAGATATTAGGTATAAGATATACCGACAGAGGTCCCCTGTTTCGCCGGCGAGTTTTCCGATTACAGCAGGTTATTCCGGCGACGTGTATTTTGCGGCAGAGTGTCTTCAGGAAACTTGAGGTGAGTGTGGGTGGCTTCGGTATGAACTCTAGGTGTTCTGTTTTTAGAGTGATGCACAGAGGTGAAAGGGTTCGGTTTTCCGGCGAGTTGCAGAAGTTTTCCGGCGAGTGAAATTACGTCGAGAAAGGGTGTGATTGTGAGCAAAAAGGCTAACAGAAGTTAGAGGATGCATTTATAGGGAAAATCATCGATGAATTTAGTCCGATTATCGTCTTGATTCGTCGGTCAATAATTTCTCCGGCGGTTATGACTTGTGTCGCGGACTGGACATCGGTTATAACCGATGTTAAAGTTAATGCGTCGGTTAAAACAGAAGAAACCGTCCAATCTCGGCGAAATCGTCGGAATTTCCGACGATTGCGATTTGGGCGCGTCAGTTTGAATTCGAGTTTGTGTATTTGAATTAATTGTTTCTAATATTGAACAAGAAACACAAGTGGCGGAGTGGCTGAGCGTGCGAGAGTTAAGTCTTTGTTGACCATGATGACCCGGCTGACCCGGGTTCGAAACCCGGCAGCCTTGTTTTATTTTTAACCCACTATTTTTAATACTTTTTCAAATATAACTTTTATAATCCAATATACTTATTAATTATGTATCGTTTAAAATTAATTTGGGCATTAAATACGCAACGGAATTTTTAACTGATTGTTCGGTTAATAAACGAAGCGGGTTTGGTAAATCCGTTTTTTTTTTGCCGGATGTTACAGTATCCCCTACTTTTTAGAAATTTCGTCCCGAAATTTAAGTAGTGGCATATTTGTCTAAAAAGGATGGTGTTTTTAATTGACCATTAAATACTTAGAAAAAAAAAGTAACAGTTTAAATTTTGTTTGAGGCGGTAACGTTCCTTGTAAGGGTTAAGTACGCTGCTACAGGAATCGCTTTTTGTTGCCTAAGGTAAAAATATTGATAAGCAGAGTTGATTCACTGAGTATGATTTCATGCGCAAGAGTTTTGATATGTTTGGAAAGATAAGGTTATATCCTAAAACAAAACTTCTAATGCTACAACCTACATGGAACTTCTCATAACCTCCTGACAATGCCTCTGATCCTTTGACAAGAATACTTATATATAGGAAGTACCAGCGGCGTATCCACCATATTCTTGTCAAATTTTCATTGGTTTTATCAGTTCATGATTGGTTCTATGATACGACTCTAAACATACACAAACACAGCAACCAATGTCTGAGTCCTAATTCTGATAGTATACAAGTTTGATTGGTGACATAATCCAATTTCTTTAAATGATGAGATGATATAAATGCTAGATCAGTGAGTATAAAAACAAACTTTAACCAAGAAATTACTAAATCCTACATGGAACTTCTCATAATCGCCTGACAATGCCTCTGATCCTTTGGCAAGAATACTTATATATAGGAAGTACCAGCGGCGTATCCACCATATTCTAGTCAAATTTTCATTGGTTTTATCAGTAAGTTATGATTAGTCCTATGTGACTCTAAAACATAAATAAACACAACAACCAAATCTTGAGTCTTAATTCTGATAGTATACATGTTTGAATGATGACAGTACCTCTCTAGTTTGTTATGATGGAGAGGTTAGTCTATGTAGAAATAGAATACAATCCAATTTCTTTAAATGATGAGATGATATGAATGTTAAATTAGTGAATGTAACACAAATTTCAACCAAGACAATACTAAATCCTACATGGAACTTCTCATAACCGCCTGATAATGCCTCTGATCCTTTGACAAGAATACTTATATATAGGAAGTACCAGCGGCGTATCCACCATATTCTTGTCAAATTTTCATTGGTTTTATCAGTAAGTTATGATTGGTTCTATGATGACTCTAATACATAAATAAACACAACAACCAATATCTGAGTCCCAATTTTGATAGCATACATGTTTGAATGGTGACAGTTCCTCTCTCGTTTGTTGTGATGGAGAGGTTAGTCTATGTAGAAATGGAACACAATCCAATTTCTTTAGATGATGATATGATATGAATGTTAAATCAGTGAATGTAACACAAATTTCAACCAAAACAATACTAAATCCTACATGGAACTTCTCATAACCGCCTGATAATGCCTCTGATCCTTTGGCAAGAATACTTATATATATGAAGTACCAGCGGCGTATCCACCATATTCTTGTCAAATTTTCATTGGCTTTATCCGCATGTTATGATTAGTTCTATGTGACTCTAATACATAAATAAACACAATCAACTTAATTCTGATAGCATACATGTTTGAATGGTGACGGTACCTCTCTCGTTTGTTGTGATGGAGAGGTTAGTCCTTGTGGAAGTGAGACATAGCTCAACTTCTTTAAATGATGAAATTGAAATACGTTGAAATGTATGATGAACAAACTTCGACCAAGACATTACTAAATCCTACATGGAACTTCTCATAACCGCCTGATAATGCCTCTGATCCTTTGACAAGAATACTTATATATAGGAAGTACCAGCGGCGTATCCACCATATTCTTGTCAAATTTTTATTGACTTTATCCGCAAGTTATGATTAGTTTATGTGACTCTAAAACAAACACAACAACCAAAACTTGAGTCTCAATTCTGTTAGTATACATGTTTGAATGATGACAATACCTCTCTCGTTTGTTATGATGGAGAGGTTAGTCTATGTAGAAATGGAACACAAAGCAATTTCTTTAAGTGATGAGATGCTATAAATGCTAAATCAATGAGTACGAAAACAAACTTCAATCAAGACAATACTAAATTCTACATGGAACTTCTCATAAACGCCAGATAATGCCTCTGATCCTTTGGCAAGAATACTTATATATAGGAAGTACCAGCGGCGTATCCACCATATTCTTGTCAAATTTTCATTGGCTTTATCCTTAAGTTATGATTGGTTCTATGTGACTTTAAAACATAAACAAACAAAATCAACCAAAGCTTGAGATAACATAAAGAAAAACATAAAACTAAGCGGTTGGAGTTGAATCTTGATTTTTGGTGAAGGGGACTAGTTGGGTGGTTTCGTTTGGGCCGTCATTATCTTCAACAGGATTGGCGTTGATGTTGAAAACTCTTCCTCTTGCTGGTGGCCTAGTGGTTAGGTTTCCTTGATTTGCTTGGTTAACTGGGTTTGCTTGAGCTTGGGCGTTTATGATGTTAACCAATCGAGGGCACGTGTTTCTGAAATGGGTAGGGTCGCCACAATTAAAGCAAGCTCGAACATAAGGGAACATGGGGTATTGGGGTTGTTGATAGGTTTGGATCATGTTTTGAGTAGGGGGTGAGATTTGGTTTTGAGGGGTGCGGCAAACCTTGCTCAAATGACCATAGCGTCCACAATTCGCACATAGTCGACAAGGTAAGGTAGATGGATGGTGATAAAACAAGTGTTACATCGAGGGTGAGGTCCAAGGTATGGTTTCTTATTTAGGTAAGTTGAGTTGGGTGCTATTTGTGTGATTGGGATAGCTTGGATTGGTATGGCTTGTGAAATTGGTTGATTACGTTGGGTGACAGCGAAAAGTTGCCCGTCTCGTTTTCTCTTAGAAATGGGTTGAGAAGGGGATTCGGTTTGGGTGGAGTTTGAAGTTTCAGTTGATGCTTTATCCTTCTTCTTCTCCTCCTTGAAGTCTTTATTCCGGATGCGGTTCTTGGTGAGCTCTGTAGCTAACTCCATTGCTGCTTCCAAGGTTACAGGTGTGGTACTTATTACAGAGTCTTGAATCTTTGATGAAAGACCTCGAATGTAGTGCTCGATCAAACGGTAAAGAGGAGTGAACAAGTTGGAAACCATTTGATTTAACTCGAGGAATCTTTTGTTGTAGGTGGTGTGGTCGCCTTCCTTTTGCTTCAACGAATAGAACTCATCTTCTAATTTCTTGATTTCGCTCCTTGGGCAAAACCGTCTTGTCATGATTTCCTTCAACTCTTCCCAAGTCAAAGTCATAGCGTCTTCAACACCTCGTTTGGCCTTCTTTGTATTCCACCAAGTAAGTGATATTCCATATAAACGACCAGTAGCATATCGCACTTTGCGATCGTCGGGGCAATCGCAATTTAGAAAAGTGTTCTCCATTTCTTCAAACCAATGGAGGAGAGCGGTGACACCTTCAGTCCCTTCGTATTTTGGAGGGTCGCATGATTTGAAATGCTTGTAGGTGCATTTGGTGGTATTTGGGGGAGGGTTGCTAACATTTTGATCCTCTTGGTTGACAGGATTAGCGGTAAGGGCTTGTTGGACTTGAATTACAATGTTGGGTATTACGGCAGCCATTTGTTGAGCGACTAGGGCAGCCATGCGCTCGCGAGCTTTTCCTGCTCTCATCTTCCTACGAGCGGAATTAGAAGACATCTACAAGGAATACATATCAAGAGTATGAGTTGGATGCTTTTGGGATCATGGGTCGTATTTAGGAATGAACATTCACAAAATAAATATAACATAATAAATCTACTACATCCATAGGATGTCTTGGGCTTTGCTCGTAATTGGGCCTTGCATGCCGCCATACTTCACCTTTGTAATCATGTGGGCCCCCATGAATACCGGGTTTTTTTATATGGTTCGCATGTGTTAGCCTGGTTACGTACACTAAAACCCGGAGAAAATCGAGAAATATGTATGTAACGTATGATATTCGGAATGTGTCCAGGTGTGGACACGGTGATACCTCAAAGTGGGGTTAGTTCAAACGACATTTGGTGTGGCATGCTTTGGCCTAATAGGTCCTTTGTACTCTCATCGTTAGTCCCCAGGTAGGCAATCTGGTCCGTTATATTGGATTTATACGAATGCCAACCTAGACAGGACGTTCCGACTACCGGTACTTGTACCCTTCCAGTTACTACATGCCCGTCTCAGAACTCACTTTGATGAGATTTGAAAAATGAAAAATGCGACAAAATCTTTGAATAACGAAAGTATGAAGATGATTTGAATATGTGAACATTGAAATATGTATGATGAATGTGTATGTAAGTATGTATGTTTGACTGTAAATATAAACAAATATTAAATATCATAAGTTTGCATGTAACCACGTAAACAATTAAAATCTAGTCAACTATAGTATAGGCTCTAAGGGTCTAATAACCTATCCTATATCCCTATAGTCATGGCTCTGATACCAATCTGTCACACCCCGACCCGCAGCGGAAAAGGTGATCGAGGCATGATTGGGTTATCATCAAAGCTCATGACATTTATTATAACGTTTCATATTTGTTATTACAATTTAAAGGGGAACATACAATCATAATTAAATCATGTCCTACACATCATTCTAGACTTCATTATTTTCTTCTAAGGCATTTCCTATGTTTTCCTTGCTTCATCCTGTTCACATGTATCATGTGTATAATGGTTTTTGGATCAACAAAAAGTTGGCGAGTGAATCCTATGAAAAACATTTGTACAAGTTTATTGAATTGATAAAATAAAGTACGTAACCACATATGAGTAAATATGGATGTAAACTTATTAACAAAACACTTAATATAAATAATGCACAACATACAATAAATGATTGTTTTGAGGCACGCGTTGCTTAACTCGTCTCCCACGAGGAACTGATGGACCTAATGAATAATTTGCATACAAATTGACAATATGAAATACATAACTACAAACAATATTTACATTCTAATTTTAAGTCATAATATGGTATGGCACGAGTTTGAATAAATGAATTAGTTTTAGTGACACATGATACACCCCAAAACGTGTAATTAAAAAGGGGAGTTGTAAGATTCACTCACACTGGGTGCATTCGGTTGATGATGTTGAATGCGCACGAAGTTTGATTTTAATCACGAGCGAAACTAACCTAGATAATAACATAATGGTTCGGTAAATAAGCGGATTTTATTAATCAATTTTAGTAGGATTATTGGATATATTTTTGTGAGTTTAAGGCTATTTTCTAACTTTAAAAATGTTATTTTTAAGTATTTTTAATTGATTTTTAACTAAAATAAATAAATAAAAATAATAAAAAAATGTTGACTTTTTGACCGTTGACTTGTTGACCGGTTTTATTGTGTAATTGTGTGCGCCCGGTGAGGCTCGAACCCGAGACCTCCCGTTCGCGTGCACGCAGCTCTACCAACTGAGCTACGTGTCTAACCCGAAATATTTCTGTTTTTAATTATATTTATATACTAATTGAATTAATCCGAAAATCATTTATTTCAAAAACGATTTTAATGTCTCGCTCGGTGCTCTCCACAGGTCTCGAACCCGGGACCTGTGGGTTAGGTTGACACACAGTCCACCGCTGGACTGTGTGTCTAACTTGGTAAATAATCTGATTTTTATTATACTTATATACAACCTAGATCATTTCATTTCTGCCTTATATAAAAAGTTTGATAATTGCCAGAACCGGTGCGGTAGTCTGGACTCGAACTCGCGACGTGTGACTTAAACGTTCACACAGTCCACTGCTGGACTGTGTGTCTATCTTGGTTATTATTCCGGTTTTTATTAAACTTAACATCTATTTGCAGTGAATCCGATTCAGTTTAAAAAAAGAACATTTTTATTAAAGCGAGTGTGCGCGGTACAAGAACCGAACTCGGGACGTATGCGTGTTTATTTGCACACAGTCCACCGCTGGACTGTGTGTCTAACCCGAGATATATCTTGATTTAAATTAAACATATATGCAACTGAAAACTTCATCTTCTTCGTTAAACTTAACCAGAATCGGTGTCCGACTGGTTCGACGATTTAATCAAGTTCTTTAGTGTGTTGTGATTAATTACATGTGAGATTAATAAAAAGAATGAGAGATATTAGGTATAAGATATACCGACAGAGGTCCCCTGTTTCGCCGGCGAGTTTTCCGATTACAGCAGGTTATTCCGGCGACGTGTATTTTGCGGCAGAGTGTCTTCAGGAAACTTGAGGTGAGTGTGGGTGGCTTCGGTATGAACTCTAGGTGTTCTGTTTTTAGAGTGATGCACAGAGGTGAAAGGGTTCGGTTTTCCGGCAAGTTGCAGAAGTTTTCCGGCGAGTGAAATTACGTCGAGAAAGGGTGTGATTGTGAGCGAAAAGGCTAACAGAAGTTAGAGGATGCATTTATAGGGAAAATCATCGATGAATTTAGTCCGATTATCGTCTTGATTCGTCGGTCAATAATTTCTCCGGCGGTTATGACTTGTGTCGCGGACTGGACATCGGTTATAACCGATGTTAAAGTTAATGCGTCGGTTAAAACAGAAGAAACCGTCCAATCTCGGCGAAATCGTCGGAATTTCCGACGACTGCGATTTGGGCGCGTCAGTTTGAATTCGAGTTTGTGTATTTGAATTAATTGTTTCTAATATTGAACAAGAAACACAAGTGGCGGAGTGGCTGAGCGTGCGAGAGTTAAGTCTTTGTTGACCATGATGACCCGGCTGACCCGGGTTCGAAACCCGGCAGCCTTGTTTTATTTTTAACCCACTATTTTTAATACTTTTTCAAATATAACTTTTATAATCCAATATACTTATTAATTATGTATCGTTTAAAATTAATTTGGGCATTAAATACGCAACGGAATTTTTAACTGATTGTTCGGTTAATAAACGAAGCGGGTTTGGTAAATCCGTTTTTTTTTGCCGGATGTTACAGTATCCCCTACTTTTTAGAAATTTCGTCCCGAAATTTAAGTAGTGGCATATTTGTCTAAAAAGGATGGTGTTTTTAATTGACCATTAAATACTTAGAAAAAAAAAGTAACAGTTTAAATTTTGTTTGAGGCGGTAACGTTCCTTGTAAGGGTTAAGTACGCTGCTACAGGAATCGCTTTTTGTTGCCTAAGGTAAAAATATTGATAAGCAGAGTTGATTCACTGAGTATGATTTCATGCGCAAGAGTTTTGATATGTTTGGAAAGATAAGGTTATATCCTAAAACAAAACTTCTAATGCTACAACCTACATGGAACTTCTCATAACCTCCTGACAATGCCTCTGATCCTTTGACAAGAATACTTATATATAGGAAGTACCAGCGGCGTATCCACCATATTCTTGTCAAATTTTCATTGGTTTTATCAGTTCATGATTGGTTCTATGATACGACTCTAAACATACACAAACACAGCAACCAATGTCTGAGTCCTAATTCTGATAGTATACATGTTTGATTGGTGACATAATCCAATTTCTTTAAATGATGAGATGATATAAATGCTAGATCAGTGAGTATAAAAACAAACTTTAACCAAGAAATTACTAAATCCTACATGGAACTTCTCATAACCGCCTGACAATGCCTCTGATCCTTTGGCAAGAATACTTATATATAGGAAGTACCAGCGGCGTATCCACCATATTCTAGTCAAATTTTCATTGGTTTTATCAGTAAGTTATGATTAGTCCTATGTGACTCTAAAACATAAATAAACACAACAACCAAATCTTGAGTCTTAATTCTGATAGTATACATGTTTGAATGATGACAGTACCTCTCTCGTTTGTTATGATGGAGAGGTTAGTCTATGTAGAAATAGAATACAATCCAATTTCTTTAAATGATGAGATGATATGAATGTTAAATTAGTGAATGTAACACAAATTTCAACTAAGACAATACTAAATCCTACATGGAACTTCTCATAACCGCCTGATAATGCCTCTGATCCTTTGACAAGAATACTTATATATAGGAAGTACCAGCGGCGTATCCACCATATTCTTGTCAAATTTTCATTGGTTTTATCAGTAAGTTATGATTGGTTCTATGATGACTCTAATACATAAATAAACACAACAACCAATACTGAGTCCCAATTTTGATAGCATACATGTTTGAATGGTGACAGTTCCTCTCTCGTTTGTTGTGATGGAGAGGTTAGTCTATGTAGAAATGGAACACAATCCAATTTCTTTAGATGATGATATGATATGAATGTTAAATCAGTGAATGTAACACAAATTTCAACCAAAACAATACTAAATCCTACATGGAACTTCTCATAACCGCCTGATAATGCCTCTGATCCTTTGGCAAGAATACTTATATATATGAAGTACCAGCGGCGTATCCACCATATTCTTGTCAAATTTTCATTGGTTTTATCCGCATGTTATGATTAGTTCTATTTGACTCTAATACATAAATAAACACAATCAACTTAATTCTGATAGCATACATGTTTGAATGGTGACGGTACCTCTCTCGTTTGTTGTGATGGAGAGGTTAGTCCTTGTGGAAGTGAGACATAGCTCAACTTCTTTAAATGATGAAATTGAAATACGTTGAAATGTATGATGAACAAACTTCGACCAAGACATTACTAAATCCTACATGGAACTTCTCATAACCGCCTGATAATGCCTCTGATCCTTTGACAAGAATACTTATATATAGGAAGTACCAGCGGCGTATCCACCATATTCTTGTCAAATTTTCATTGACTTTATCCGCAAGTTATGATTAGTTTATGTGACTCTAAAACAAACACAACAACCAAAACTTGAGTCTCAATTCTGTTAGTATACATGTTTGAATGATGACAATACCTCTCTCATTTGTTATGATAGAGAGGTTAGTCTATGTAGAAATGGAACACAAAGCAATTTCTTTAAGTGATGAGATGCTATAAATGCTAAATCAATGAGTACGAAAACAAACTTCAATCAAGACAATACTAAATTCTACATGGAACTTCTCAGAACCGCCAGATAATGCCTCTGATCCTTTGGCAAGAATACTTATATATAGGAAGTACCAGCGGCGTATCCACCATATTCTTGTCAAATTTTCATTGGCTTTATCCTTAAGTTATGAATGGTTCTATGTGACTTTAAAACATAAACAAACAAAATCAACCAAAGCTTGAGATAACATAAAGAAAAACATAAAACTAAGCGGTTGGAGTTGAATCTTGATTTTTGGTGAAGGGGACTAGTTGGGTGGTTTCGTTTGGGCCGTCATTATCTTCAACAGGATTGGCGTTGATGTTGAAAACTCTTCCTCTTGCTGGTGGCCTAGTGGTTAGGTTTCCTTGATTTGCTTGGTTAACTGGGTTTGCTTGAGCTTGGGCGTTTATGATGTTAACCAATCGAGGGCACGTGTTTCTGAAATGGGTAGGGTCGCCACAATTAAAGCAAGCTCGAACATAAGGGAACATGGGGTATTGGGGTTGTTGATAGGTTTGGATCATGTTTTGAGTAGGGGGTGAGATTTGGTTTTGAGGGGTGCGGCAAACCTTGCTCAAATGACCATAGCGTCCACAATTCGCACATAGTCGACAAGGTAAGGTAGATGGATGGTGATAAAACAAGTGTTACATCGAGGGTGAGGTCCAAGGTATGGTTTCTTATTTGGGTAAGTTGAGTTGGGTGCTATTTGTGTGATTGGGATAGCTTGGATTGGTATGGCTTGTGAAATTGGTTGATTACGTTGGGTGACAGCGAAAAGTTGCCCGTCTCGTTTTCTCTTAGAAATGGGTTGAGAAGGGGATTCGGTTTGGGTGGAGTTTGAAGTTTCAGTTGATGCTTTATCCTTCTTCTTCTCCTCCTTGAAGTCTTTATTCCGGATGCGGTTCTTGGTGAGCTCTGTAGCTAACTCCATTGCTGCTTCCAAGGTTACAGGTGTGGTACTTATTACAGAGTCTTGAATCTTTGATGAAAGACCTCGAATGTAGTGCTCGATCAAACAGTAAAGAGGAGTGAACAAGTTGGAAACCATTTGATTTAACTCGAGGAATCTTTTGTTGTAGGTGGTGTGGTCGCCTTCCTTTTGCTTCAACGAATAGAACTCATCTTCTAATTTCTTGATTTCGCTCCTTGGGCAAAACCGTCTTGTCATGATTTCCTTCAACTCTTCCCAAGTCAAAGTCATAGCGTCTTCAACACCTCGTTTGGCCTTCTTTGTATTCCACCAAGTAAGTGCTATTCCATATAAACGACCAGTAGCATATCGCACTTTGCCATCGTCGGGGCAATCGCAATTTAGAAAAGTGTTCTCCATTTCTTCAAACCAATGGAGGAGAGCGGTGACACCTTCAGTCCCTTCGTATTTTGGAGGGTCGCATGATTTGAAATGCTTGTAGGTGCATTTGGTGGTATTTGGGGAGGGTTGCTAACATTTTGATCCTCTTGGTTGACAGGATTAGCGGTAAGGGCTTGTTGGACTTGAATTACAATGTTGGGTATTACGGCAGCCATTTGTTGAGCGACTAGGGCAGCCATGCGCTCGCGAGCTTTTCCTGCTCTCATCTTCCTACGAGCGGAATTAGAAGACATCTACAAGGAATACATATCAAGAGTATGAGTTGGATGCCTTTGGGATCATGGGTCGTATTTAGGAATGAACATTCACAAAATAAATATAACATAATAAATCTACTACATCCATAGGATGTCTTGGGCTTTGCTCGTAATTGGGCCTTGCATGCCGCCATACTTCACCTTCGTAATCATGTGGGCCCCCATGAATACCGGGTTTTTTCATATGGTTCGCATGTGTTAGCCTGGTTACGTACACTAAAACCCGGAGAAAATCGAGAAATATGTATGTAACATATGATATTCGGAATGTGTCCAGGTGTGGACACGGTGATACCTCAAAGTGGGGTTAGTTCAAACGACGTTTGGTGTGGCATGCTTTGGCCTAATAGGTCCTTTGTACTCTCATCGTTAGTCCCCAGGTAGGCAAACTGGTCCGTTATATTGGATTTATACGAATGCCAACCTAGACAGGACGTTCCGACTACCGGTACTTGTACCCTTCCAGTTACTACATGCCCGTCTCAGAACTCACTTTGATGAGATTTGAAAAATGAAAAATGCAAAAAAATCTTTGAATAACGAAAGTATGAAGATGATTTGAATATGTGAACATTGAAATATGTATGATGAATGTGTATGTAAGTATGTATGTTTGACTGTAAATATAAACAAATATTAAATATCATAAGTTTGCATGTAACCACGTAAACAATTAAAATCTAGTCAACTATAGTATAGGCTCTAAGGGTCTAATAACCTATCCTATATCCCTATAGTCATGGCTCTGATACCAATCTGTCACACCCCGACCCGCAGCGGAAAAGGTGATCGAGGCATGATTGGGTTATCATCAAAGCTCATGACATTTATTATAACGTTTCATATTTGTTATTACAATTTAAAGGGGAACATACAATCATAATTACATCATGTCCTACACATCATTCTAGACTTCATTATTTTCTTCTAAGGCATTTCCTATGTTTTCCTTGCTTCATCCTGTTCACATGTATCATGTGTATAATGGTTTTTGGATCAACAAAAAGTTGGCGAGTGAATCCTATGAAAAACATTTGTACAAGTTTATTGAATTGATAAAATAAAGTACGTAACCACATATGAGTAAATATGGATGTAAACTTATTAACAAAACACTTAATATAAATAATGCACAACATACAATAAATGATTGTTTTGAGGCACGCGTTGCTTAACTCGTCTCCCACGAGGAACTGATGGGCCTAATGAATAATTTGCATACAACTTGACAATATGAAATACATAACTACAAACAATATTTACATTCTAATTTTAAGTCATAATATGGTATGGCACGAGTTTGAATAAATGAATTAGTTTTAGTGACACATGATACTCCCCAAAACGTGTAATTAAAAAGGGGAGTTGTAAGATTCACTCACACTGGGTGCATTCGGTTGATGATGTTGAATGCGCACGAAGTTTGATTTTAACCACGAGCGAAACTAACCTAGATAATAATATAATGGTTCGGTAAATAAGCGGATTTTATTAATCAATTTTAGTAGGATTATTGGATATATTTTTGTGAGTTTAAGGCTATTTTCTAACTTTAAAAATGTTATTTTTAAGTATTTTTAATTGATTTTTAACTAAAATAAATAAATAAAAATAATAAAAAAATGTTGACTTTTTGACCGTTGACTTGTTGACCGGTTTTATTGTGTAATTGTGTGCACCCGGTGAGGCTCGAACCCGAGACCTCCCGTTCGCGTGCACGCAGCTCTACCAACTGAGCTACGTGTCTAACCCGAAATATTTCTGTTTTTAATTATATTTATATACTAATTCCGAAAATCATTTATTTCAAAAACGATTTTAATGTCTCGCTCGGTGCTCTCCACAGGTCTCGAACCCGGGACCTGTGGGTTAGGTTGACACACAGTTCACCGCTGGACTGTGTGTCTAACTTGGTAAATAATCTGATTTTTATTATACTTATATACAACCTAGATCATTTCATTTCTGCCTTATATAAAAAGTTTGATAATTGCCAGAACCGGTGCGGTAGTCTGGACTCGAACTCGCGACGTGTGATTTAAACGTTCACACAGTCCACCGCTGGACTGTGTGTCTATCTTGGTTATTATTCCGGTTTTTATTAAACTTAACATCTATTTGCAGTGAATCCGGTTCAGTTTAAAAAAAGAACATTTTTATTAAGGCGAGTGTGCGCGGGACAAGAATCGAACTCGGGACGTATGCGTGTTTATTTGCACACAGTCCACCGCTGGACTGTGTGTCTAACCCGAGATATCTCTTGATTTAAATTAAACATATATGCAACTGAAAACTTCATCTTCTTCGTTAAACTTAACCAGAATCGGTGTCCGACTGGTTCGACGATTTAATCAAGTTCTTTAGTGTGTTGTGATTAATTACATGTGAGATTAATAAAAAGAATGAGAGATATTAGGTATAAGATATACCGACAGAGGTCCCCTGTTTCGCCGGCGAGTTTTCCGATTACAGCAGGTTATTCCGGCGACGTGTATTTTGCGGCAGAGTGTCTTCAGGGAAACTTGAGGTGAGTGTGGGTGGCTTCGGTATGAACTCTAGGTGTTCTGTTTTTAGAGTGATGCACAGAGGTGAAAGGGTTCGGTTTTCCGGCGAGTTGCAGAAGTTTTCCGGCGAGTGAAATTACGTCGAGAAAGGGTGTGATTGTGAGCGAAAAGGCTAACAGAAGTTAGAGGGTGCATTTATAAGGAAAATCATCGATGAATTTAGTCCGATTATCGTCTTGATTCGTCGGTCAATAATTTCTCCGGCGGTTATGACTTGTGTCGCGGACTGGACATCGGTTATAACCGATGTTAAAGTTAATGCGTCGGTTAAAACAGAAGAAACCGTCCAATCTCGGCGAAATCGTCGGGATTTCCGACGACTGCGATTTGGGCGCGTCAGTTTGAATTCGAGTTTGTGTATTTGAATTAATTGTTTCTAATATTGAACAAGAAACACAAGTGGCGGAGTGGCTGAGCGTGCGAGAGTTAAGTCTTTGTTGACTATGATGACCCGGCTGACCCAGGTTCGAAACCCGGCAGCCTTGTTTTATTTTTAACCAACTATTTTTAATACTTTTTCAAATATAACTTTTATAATCCAATATACTTATTAATTATGTATCGTTTAAAATTAATTTGGGCATTAAATACGCAACAGAATTTTTAACTGATTGTTCGGTTAATAAACGAAGCGGGTTTGGTAAATCCGTTTTTTTTTTGCCGGATGTTACACTATAAATAGGTGCCTTGATTTTGTCATTTCTAACTTCAGCAACTTTGTCACTTGTACGGTGAAGCTTTGCCCGATCTGGATTTGACATGTGTTTGATATTTAAAGATCAATAAACAACAATTAAACAGTAAATCTTTGCATATTTGATTAACACGTCATATAGTTTCCGCCTATACGAACGTTAGATACCAATTTAGGTTCCTATGCTAAACATGGAGCGATCTAACAAAGACTTGGAAGATCACAATCGTCAGATGGTGAATGGCCACAGACTGAAGCCTTATCTGAATGCACAGGAAATCAATGGACCAGAGAATCATGTGGAGGTCCTCTATGTGAGTACTCCATTCATGGGGGCTACTTAAGGTTAAAGGTATGATCTTGTTGAAGATCTAAAACTTAGCACTCTTAGAAGGCAACCTGGTTTCTTTCTCTTCTTTTTTTTTTTTACTATTTTTGAGTTTTTATATTTTTCGGGCAATAGAACAAGTGTGTAGAAGTCTGAAGAAGTTTTTGCTAAGTTTTGGTGCAATTGAGAGCAATGCACAGTCGTTTGCGGTAGGGAAAAAGATTAAACATTTTTATCAGACCGTAAATATTAAATTGTATAGCGTGTTTGTATGTTTTTCTAGGTAGTTTGAGTTTTCAGGAAATTAACATGTTTCACCGGTGAGAAAACACGAAAAATGCAGTTCTAGTATGTTAGGTGCAGGTTGTTCAGGTGAAGCTTCAGGGAGAAGGCGTGGGCCTACGAGGAGACAGATCGAGTATGATTTGGACGGGGATGTTTGCTTCTAGAAACGCTGATCATGCTGGTAAATGAAAGAAATTTACGACCTCATACATTATTACAATTTCAGATGGGGTCGATAAAGTACAAAAGATGTCATAAATTTGTTAGGATGAAGTTGTATTGGCACAAGACATTAATTGGGATATGTTGACTACAATAGGAGAAAGAGATAGAACGAATAACTTTTTGGGTCCGAGATGGTTAGAGGTGTTGTGGTGTGGATAAACTCAGTATGCGGAGTCTACGGTTGAGTAACACTCGACTATTCAGTATGAGTCGGGCAGATTTTTGGAGCCGTATGATCTTATGTTCTCTTTGCGCAGGCAAAAATATATGTGGAGTATGGAAGAGTTTGCGGTGGAAACTAGGTTTTACACTTGGGAGCAAGTTCGAACCATAGAGTTTCAAAGAACATTTAGGATGTCGTGTAAGAAGAGAACACAAGACTATGTTTTAGAGAGTGAGTTGGAAGCATTTTCGGAAACAATAGCATATGTAGTGTGGTTGATGGTTGCGAATGAGTCCTTGATTAGAGACCCGTTTCTGAGGTATGTGCATAGGATCTTAGCATGTACTCTGTTGCCAAGGAAGAGTGGTACGGAGAAAGTGAATATCACGAACTTGTTTTGTTTGTATTGTATGGTGATGCTGATATGCGCCAAATGCAACATATAAATTATATCAAACACAGTATAAAATCAACCCTTTTTTAGTACTAATGTTGGAAAAAGTATGTTTCTTTGTATAGTTTTGATTTTCAGGATTAAAGACCTTAAATGTACAAGAGGAACAAATTAATGACAAAAACCAGCATAAGTATAGAAGACGGAAAGACGACACACTATACCGACCCTCCGAGCTTCAGCCCAAGAACAAAAACAAGGAATCAGAAGTCAAGCACGGGGTCGTGCCCTTCAAGATTCCAGGACAGAAGAAGGCAAACAGAAGCAGACAAAAGGCACGGGGCCGTGTCCCTTAGACACGGGCTGTCGTCAACTTCTAGATTTGCGAATCTTGGATATACAACAAGTAAAATGGCCGTTAACACACGAGGCCAAGTAGTAGCTGATCTGACATATTCGTTAAATGAAAACAGAAAAGAAGGAGGACACGGGGCCATGCCCGCATGGCACAGGGCCGTGTGAATCCACTGTTTCTATCAATAAATAGGGGTGCTTGGATTGATTTCAACTCGTCCCTTGGCAAACCATTTTTCTCACACTTACCACCACTCCACCATCATCATGCACCAAAAATATTGGAGTTTAGAATGTGTAGTAGTCTCGTGATCTAAGATTGATCGTAAGAGCCTTTGTCAAACTATGGCCATGCTTGGCTAATCTCTTACGTCACTTGGTGAAGACAAAATCCTTTATGTATTACTTTTGATTTCCAATCTTTGGTAAAAATTTTAGTTAGATTTGTATTAATGACTTTAATAACTAGTTTTTTTATATTGAAAGTGAACTTTATTCTATCATCTCTTCATGTTTTGTTGATTCACTCATTTGTGTCTTTCGGTCTATATAAAGCGCGTTAACTGCCTGGAAGGGGGTTAGAAGGGTGGTTTAGGTAAAGTTCTTACCTCGTTCGGTGTATAGATCCTGCGAGGACTTGATTCAAGCTTATTTGGACTTCCTTTGAGGCAGATAGCATCAAATCGGGGAAGTAAGAACAACTTGAATCTTTTATAAATAAACTACTATTAAAACTTTCAACCGGCCTTACGGGACTGTATTCCTGCTGACTTAGACCAATATGGTCGAGGGTAGCGTTGCCTCCAAAAGAAGGACATGTCACAGTTTGCATTAATAACTCACTTAATTATCTTTCAATATTTCGGCCTTGCGGGAGTGTATCCCTACTGACTCAGACCAATATGGCCGAGGGTGGCGAGGCGTTGCCGCCAAAAGAGCTATCACACCCCGACCCGCAGCAGAATAGTTGATCGGGACACGATTGGTTGATCCAAAGCTTATGGCTTGCTATTACATGTTTTAAATAGTCATTAATATAAATTGAATGTATCACATAGCAAATAATCCAAATATAACAATTACTTAAAAGACATTGTTAATAACAATAAAACTTCATTAATTTGTTTCTTGTTAACTAAGGTCCATCCTAAGTCCAATCTACTCTTCTTGTTGGTTCACCTATATCATGTGTAAAAGTAGTTTTTGGGTCAACAAAGGTAGGCGAGTGAATCTTTTTGTTATTAGGAAAATAATATGTTTAATTTATTTATTGAGAAAGCATTCATTAACCAATGTAAGTAAATATGTTGCATGTCATAAGTCATACCTCATAAAACAACCTCAAACAATAAACCAATCAAATGTAATGATTCCAATGGTTGTATGCATGTTGCACGGTATTATGGTGTGCTGCAAGGTTTAAGCTCAATCAAACGGAGCTGGCCTCGCATGTTGGTAATGTCACGTTTCGCTCATAGGTAATGGGGAACAGACGAGCCTATGATGATTTGATGTCCAATGTGAATGAAGTGCACCAAGTGATAACCAACAACCAACACATATACTTCACATAATTGTGATTGCACGAACTTAAATCTTGTAAATGTAATAACGAAATGCGACACGTGATACACCCGAAAAACATGTAATAAAAAGGGGAGTTGTAAGATACACCCGACACCTTTGATCTTTAGCCTTGAATAATCTTTAACTTCTTGATCTTCATATCCTCCTCTTTTTCTTGAGCTTGTCTTGATAAAACTTTAATCATCATGCTCCCCCTTGCTTTCAGCTTTCTGATATCTTCATTCATTGTTTTATCAAACTCCCCCTCAATTTTTACTTCCTGTATCATTTCTTTTAAACATTCAAATAAACATTTCAGATTCAAACTTTGAGATTTTGTAACATCAATATTTCAATTTTTAATCTCCAATTTAATCTTTTCAAACCTTTTAGTTATCCAAATTCAAATCAATGACCTTGAAAACTTTAACATTAAAGACCTTCATTATTCACATGTTTATCAATTATGAAATCCACTTAGTTGACCAAGTCCAATTTAATGACCTTGGTTTGACAACCGTTAAGAACAATCTGATTTTAAAGTTTCAAATTAATGAACTTTTTAATAATTTTCCCTTATCAGATTTCCTTACCAGACTTTGAAGATCCGTTCTCCAACATTGGCTCGTTGAAACTAATGTAGAAACAAAATATTTTGTTTTTTAGAAATTTTATGCTAAAACACACTAAAAATCTTTTTGGTTTTAATCTGAAAAGCAAGTAAAGTAAGTAACTATGTACAAACATATTTACAGACATATTTTTGTGAATTCGTGTCAAAGAATCATATCAGTTGTTTGAGACAAATCACTAGTACCGTTGACCTTTTGATGACTTTAAGTTTTAAACTCGTTTACCTAGATTGTCGATATGTTTTGTCCTCTTAAACTTCGACACATTTCTCAATTGTTCAAAGATATGTTAGATATGAATTATCAAACTTGACTTAACTATGGTTCCTATCTCTTGAATATACTCCCGTATCAAGATTTCCTAGATTTCATCTTACAGGTGAATATAGCGTAATTGATATCTGTATCCGGGTTAATGCGAAATCTTGAGAGCTCAGGTTAGTACCACCGTACAGACAAAGAGATGAAGGCTCGACATTAAGGTGTGTTCCATTTAAGGAATCTTTTAAGCACTGCAAATGATTAGATCTTTTGATTCTTTTCAAGTTTGCATGCAGTTTAGGGGATTATAACAAAAAACATTATAGAAGTTCTAGGCTATTGCTTCCGCAAAATCAGAAGAACTTGTATAATACCCCATATATCAACTATCTATAAAGACCTCATATCTCAGAATCAGGCAATCTCTCAAATGAAATTTCGGAGTACTAAGTCCATATATCCAAGATATGTTAATCCACAAGTTTAAGCAGATGTAAAATTTAGTTTATATCTTGAAAACAATTTACTGAACGTGTAAAGCCTATCGACACATCCACAGTAAGACTTGTTTATCACTTTTACACTTTACAATTCTTTAGCATACTGTGATAGTCTACTGATGTACTATCATTTCCTTTGTGACATCAAATTCTTTGTCTTTTTCAATGTTTTTATACTTTTTGAATTTTCAAATTTTTTGAATTTTCAAAGTTTTTGAATTTTCATTATTTTCATATGTTTTTGATTTTTCTGCGATCATTACTCCCCCTAAAATCAAAAACATATTTTTGGATTTTAGATTTTTAAGAAATTGTTCTAAAAATATAACAAACCAATGAGGATCACGAGAACTCGTCCTCCGATCCTTTTTCTCAACATCTGCATTTGTACATGTATTAACAGATAAACCATTATTTACTTGTTAGAATAAATGGTTTGATATAAACATCATTATTTTGTTCAACGGTGTGGATTTTCACAATTTGTTCTTCACAAATTTTCCTTTTCAACTATTTTCCTTTCAAAAATGACAAAGATTATGAGATTTCTAGATAAGTTAAGTAACATGGAGCTCTGCTATCCAGAATCGACTTTCATAATGTGGATCTTGGAACTCCTGCACATGAAAAGTAACTATTTGAATTGTGAAACCCAAGCTTTTTGGTCTTGGGTTGAACTGGATAATGATTATCGTAATCACTTTCAAAATCATCATCGTAATCAAAATTGTCATCAGACGAATCTAATATCAATTTTGAAAACTTTTTAACCTTTTCTTTCTTTGTTTGTTTTGAAAATTTTAACTTTGAAAGATTATTTTTTATTACTGACTCTTTTGATTGAAATTTTTAGTTTTATCAGAAACAGACTTTTCACTTTCAGATGATGACGAAAGTTTCTTTTTGGCAACCCAGGATTGTGTCTTACTTCTTGACTTTTTGATATAGAATCTAGAATCTATGTTTTTGTTTGAATTTGAAGTTTCACCTTTTTTAAAAATTGAATTTTCAAACTTTGTTTCAGTTTTAGGTTTCACTTCGAATTTAGATTCATAGTTTCTTTTTAACATTTTAATTGGTTTCACAATCTTTGGTTGTTTTTGTTTTTCATCTTTTGTCACTGTTTTTCTTCGTGGATACACAGGCTTTGATTTCGGACACTTGCGAGCAATATGACCAACTTCATTGCATTTAAAGCAAGTCCGAGTATCATGAACATGTCCACTAGTGAATTTTACTCTACTTGTGGATTTAGCCTTGTCCCGAAGATCTTTCTCTTTCTTGAACTCATCATTTGATTGCTTACCAATCAAACTTTCTTCTTGAACCGTGTTTGTCCCATATACAAACTTCATGTGTTTACCTTTGTATTCGTAGTATGGAGACTTTTTGTTCTTTTTCAGTTCATCTTCGTTTTCCTCCAAGCCCAACCCTGCTCTCCTGCTCCCGGGAAAAACACCACCATTCTTTGGGTAGTTGTTAAAATTCCTTTTGGGTTTTGAGTAAAACCTTTTCTCATTCTTCTCAAGATCATCTGATGAAACTTCTACAAGTTTGAACAATTTATCGATTAGATTTTCTTTCACATTCCGAATCGGAAAGCTATCATCAAAATATAACCTATCAGATTCCTTAACTTTGTACATCACAACGTTAGGATCATCACTTAGATCATTTTCTGATGATGTATCGTCATCTTCAGATTGTGATTCGGAATTGTTCGAACTCAAGTTGACGCTTTCAGAGCTGTCGTTATCAGAATCATTTTCCAAAACATTTTTTATCATATTTTTCACAACCACTTCACTGTCACTGTTTGATTTCGTATAGACTACGTCAATGTTCTCAGGCAATTGATCTTTTGTTTCTGATAAAAGCGTTATGTTTTTTTCCTTTTCAATACCGTCCTCTTTCTTGCGACAATAACTCGCAAGTAGTGGAGGTGGAACATTTCTGTACTATTTACGTTTTGTACCTTTTGGTTTTTCAACATTTTCCTCCGACTTGATCGTAGGAAGAATGTGATCAATGACATAAGCATTTGTGGTATAACTTTCCAATAATTGCCTTACCCTCTCTGTTTCAATCTTCATGTCTTGAAGCTCTCACCTTGTTTCAGTAATAGTATCAATGTACATGTTAATTGCTTTTTGTTTTTCAATTACTGTTGCACTTAACATTGTTACATTAGCACTTAATTCAAGATTAACTTTTTCGACATTACAATAAGTGCTTTTCATTTTCTCATAAGCTTCTTTTATTGTTCTGTAATCATAACAAAAATTTTCGTTATGTACAGTCATTTCGCTTATGATCTTAGACTTCTCAGCACATTGCTCACAAGGATTTGTGCACTTTGTGCAAGGTTTTTCAACCTCCGCATCTTTCACAATTTCCTTTTCAAACATGTTTACCTCAGAATTTACCTTTTCAGCCTCTAACTTTATTGCATTTTGTCTTTGAGTTTCCAGATACACCATCTCCTCTTCCTCGATTCTTTGCATGTATTCTTCAGAATTGCATTCTCCAGAGCTGCATTCTCAGCAGACATATCTTGCTCTTCCACAATCTCAGCCATAAGAGCAACTCCAGTCTTCTTGTTAATATACTTGCTCCAGTCAAAACCTTCATTTTCATTTGAAGCAATCATAGCTTTTTCTATGGTGTTGGATGACTGATCTTGAACTTCAATTTTTCTTGGAAATGGCTTGTATTGTAATGCTTTCTTGTAGTAATCATTGCCACCTCCAAAAGGACTTTGATTGCCACTTACTTCTTGGTTCAGACACTCTCATTTGAAATACCCTTTTTGCCGGCACTTGAAGCAAGTAACTTTTGTCTTGTCGAAACCCAGTTTGTTACTTGAATTACCAATGTCTCTTCTAGTTAATGCTACAAACTTGGTAACTCTTCTGATGATCGAAGCCAGACTCCATTTAATGTCCATCAGTTCCAATTCTTCTTCATCCACCTGATCGTAATCCTCAGCAGTCATTTCAGGATTTCCAATCTTCCCAGTAACTAAACATTCATAAGATTCCAGAACAGTAGCAAGAAGTGCTATGTGTTGTTTAGCCACTTTTTCGGGAAATACATTCTTCAAATCAACTGCAATGTTGCATTGAAAAACATTAGGATCAGAACTAGATTGATTTGTCTGATGCGACTGACTTTGAAACGAAGAATTTGAACCAGCACTAGAATATCCTTGGTTCGGAGAATCCTGATTTTGTGACGAATTCATATTTGCACTAAAAGCTGTTTGAATTTTTGGACTTTGAATCGGAGTATCTTGAACACCACCTTTGTAATAAACACCGACATCTTGAACAACATTTGCGTTCTTTGATTTCACAATTTTCATTAACTCCATTTCATGTCCTTCTAATTTGTCGATGAAAGATGACAACTTGAAATGTCTCTAGGCTGGACTATTCTTTAGAATCATCAGGTACGTTGTCCACTCTCCCTCAGGAAGTGCGTCAGCCAACTTCTCTATCTGCTCTTCCATACTTCTCTTGATATCATGTCTTCGCATCTGGACCATTAGGTGACAATATCTATCGATCATTTGTTTCATAGTTTCTCCTTTGATCATCGTGAAGATCTCAAACTCTTTCTTAATTAAGGCCTTTTTACTCTTTATTATTCATCACTTCCTTTAAATTTATCGCAAAGAGCATGCCACAATTCTTGCGAAGTTTCACATTCTGGTAGTAATATCAAGATATCTTTTTTCACGGATTGTTGTATCAAGCTTATCATTTTCTTTTCTGCTACATAATTTTCTTTATCAGCAGGTGCAAACTTAACGAAAGGCAGATCTTGTTCACGTTCATCTTTAGGCCATTTGTGTCCGTATTCTACTGCAACCTAGCTGTGGAACTGATTAGCTTGTACCCAGTTTACAAACTTTTCTTTCCATCCCTCAAACTCGTCCATACTCATTAGCTTCGACGGTTTAGTAGTAGTACCCATCTCATTGTCAAGATTCATCTGGTTAACTTCAATATTATTGGACATTGAAGCTTGAGCTACTCCCGCAGCAAATGCGTTATGAAGATCTTCCATTTAGAAAATCAGGCGATTTATCTGAAAACACACGTTCACAAACTTCGAAAAATGATTAGTACACTGACAAGTTCCGGCGAACTTGTAGTTTAGAGAAAATCAGGTTTTGTTTTAACACAAGTTCGGGCGAACTTGTAGTTTTGAAAAATCAGATTTTGTTTTTACACAAGTTCGGGCGAACTTGTGTTGAGAAACTTGAAAATTTCACCGTGATGCAAGTTCGGTCAGACTTGTTATAATTTTTTAGAGAACAAGCAAGTTCGGGTGAACTTGTGTGGATTTTTAACATAATTTTATCAAGTTCGGGCGAACTTGATAAGAATTGAAGAAAAATCAGCAAGTTCGAGCGGACTTATGCGTTAACCTTGAAATATCAATCAAGTTCGGGAGAACTTGATTAAAATTGATGAATTTTAATTAAGTCCGAGCGAACTTGATGTTAAGTTCGACCAAATCAAGTTTGCAAATCATGGTTTTTTGAACTTTTTGATATCAATTCGTTTGAATTTGATGTTCAAACACTCAGGGGTTTACCAAAAGTGTATTTTACATGACATGTTCAATTTTTAGCCATTTTTGTCCATGAATTCTTCAAATGTTTGAAGAAGTTAAGACATATGGTAGAAATGAGATGAAATATAATAATTCTTGACTTGATTCTAGCAAATTTAGTGTTGGGATTGAACCCCATGAATGGAACAGATGATACAGAGCCAAATAACACTATCCGAGCTTTAGTTAAACTATCAGAGGTTACAACCTCTGTTGTACATACACTGCCCCCTAAAGACTGCTCCCCTATCATCTGACTTCACAAAGTTACAAAGGTCTGCCAGAGTTACAAGGATCACAGGATAGAGATCAGAGCTTAGTCATTAGTTAGATAATCAATGTAACAGTGCTAAGCACTGATAGTTAGTATTAGCAGTGTTTGTAGTTAGTTACATTTAGTTTCCTGTCACTATCAACCCAGACAACATCAAAGATGCTCAGTTGTTAGATAGTTTAGTATAAATAGGTAACTTGTGTAACAGTTTAACTTGTCTATTAAAAGATTAACTTTTGCATATCATCCTCTCTGCATTTTCTTACTACCAAACTTTAATTGCAAAGGCTGAGGGGGAGTTTGTGAATCACATGCGAGTTTACCAACTTGAAAGCATGATGATGATGTTGAAAACAAACGACCATTGCTTGTAGTAAAAGTTTTCCATCTATTTACGCTGCAAATCTCTTTTAAAACTCAATTATTTTCCATTTTGAAACAAAAACTACAAGTAATTCAAACTCAGATCCTAACAATTGGTATCAGAGCCTGATTCATCAAATTCGATCTAACAATCGATTTGATTTGAACAGATCAGCTCTCTGCTATTAGTTTGGTTGTTTTTGCTTGATAAACAGAGTTTTATTACGTTCAAAGTTTTTAAAACAGATGTCTGTGTAAAATCAACTGAAAATGTCTCAAAACACACAGGATGCCAACTCTGGATCCTTATTCAAACCGCCGATGCTCAAAAGAAATGAATATTTCATTTGGCAACGACGAATGGGTCATATCCTTGCTCAGCAAAACACCGGTTGCTGGAGATCTGTTGCTTATGGACCTCACGTTCCGATGGTTCTAAGGACAGAGGATCCAACTAAACAAGTGCCAAAAAATCCTTAAAACTTTTTGGAGCAGGATTTCTAGAAAATTGAATTGGATGCTAAGGCATTTAGCATAGTTGCTTCGGCCTTACCCAATGAGATTTATGATGGTCTACTCCATTGCAATAGTGCAAAGGAGTTATGGGATGCACTAAAAAAGCAATTTGGTGGGACTGAAGAAGTGATAGAAAGTAACAAAGAAGTTCTAAATCAGTAGTATGAAACGTTTTGCCACTTAAAAGGAGAGTCTCTAACACAACAGTTCGAACGTTAAATCTGTCTCATCAGTGAACTTAGACTGGGTAACGTGGTTTTTCCTAATTCGACTATCAATAGTCGTTTCCTTAGATCGTTACCAGATAAGTGGGAGACTGTAGCTTATGTAACACGAAAATCTGTTGGGTTTAAAGAAATGTCGTTGACACAACTTCATGGGATACTCCTCACTTATGAGAGAGAGTTAAATCAGAAAAAGAAGTTGCAAGATTCTGGCAAAATGACTGATGATTACTCATTGGGTAATACAACTCTTTTTGGCTAAGAAGAGGGATCTGGCAGCAGTAAGGACCAAGTTATGATCACTATATAGATATTACTTCTGGTGGGAACTTTGGATCTAAAACATATGCACCCAACTATGATTTCACTGTTAGTGAGGAAAGCCAAACCTCTGACAATCTATCCTTTGAGCTGAATGACTTGCAACACTTTGAACCTTCTGATCTTGAAGAAATGATATTTTGCACCAACTGGCCATTTTGAGTGTTAGGGCTAGTAAATTCTATAAGAGAACTGGTAGGAAATTTCCAGGATTGCATGAGGGGTTGAAGGTTGGGCTGGATAAATCAAAAGTCAAGTGTTATAAATGTAATAGGTTAGGACACTTTGCTGGACCAATAGTGACTCATCTTGGCCCTAGACCTTAGCACACACAAAACACTATTCATTATTCCCAATATGCCCCTTCTCAACATGTTCAAAACACTGCCCACTTTGCACATCCTGCTACTAATGTTCCAGTGCATTATGTTCAATCCACTGCTCCACAAATTCAATATGTTCAGGCACCATCACATCCTCAAGTGCATGTACAACAAGCACCCATTGTCACACAACCTGCTCAAACCACTGCTAGTCCAGCAGAGGTTGGTCAACAAAGCTTTTTCACACAAAGTTATGTTGACTGGAGTAGCTTGCCTGATGATTTGACTGATGAGAACTTTGCTTTAATGGCCAAAAATGATGTTGAACAAGAATTTTGTTTATGGCCTTAGAGACAATTGCTGAAGTTGTTGAATCTGTGGAGATAGTGTCAAAAACTGATGAGGTTCAAGTTTGTGATGAAACAGTGGTTTCAAGTGAAGAAAAGGAAAATGCTGCTAATGAGGAAAAGAACTCTCATACTGACCCATGGAATATTGATGTGTGTGAAGATGAGTGTGATTGTGCTCTCATGGCTGCTACAAAGGTATCACCTCAAATCCTTAAAGATCTATGTTCTGACAAATGCATCATTGCTTTTGCAAACATTAAGCAGGTGAATGAAAACCTGAGGAACAAAATTTTAGAAGATGAACTTAATTTTGAAAAACTGATTAAAGAGTTAAAATCAAAGTTAAGTGAAAAAGATTCTGAAATGAGTAGCCTGAGACACGAACCAAGGATAACCAAGGACCAACTCCAAACTATGGTAGAAAAATACCAAGTTTGTAAAAAGGAGTTAGAAGAAACCCAAATCATTTGTGAAAAATGGGTTGAGTCCTATAAAGGTTATGAAATTATGCTTGATGCTCAGATCAAGAGCAACATTAAGTTTGGTGTAGGTTTTAGAACCTATGATCAAAATGAGAAAAATGTTGATGAAATTGATTTTGAGTTGGTTGAAGTAGTCCCAACAAATTTGGCTGGTGAAGAAATAAAAATCACAGATAAATCTGGAAACAAAATTGTTTTTGAAAAATCAGAGATTTCAACAAAAGATAAAGAAATTGAAAAATATCAGTTTAAACCAACCTGGTCAGATGAATGTCATATTTTAGAAAACTTTAAGCCAATGGACTTTACAACCTCTGATGGTATTGAAGTCTCAAAAGCACTGGTGATCCCTATCAAAGATGTACCAGCAGAGGTCATAACCACTGCTGATAAAAAGTCTGATAGGAAAAGAAGAGTAAAGATTAAAAACTTGTTTTGTGAATTCTGTGAAAAAAGAAATCATGTGGCTGCATATTGTTTTCTTTTAAAAGCCTATGACATTAACAAAACTTGTGTTATCAAAAATTCTTCAAGATGCACCATCTGCAACAAAACAAATCATTTAACTCAAGAGTGTGCCTATCTCAAAAACTATGAGCAAAAGGTAAAAGAGATCAAGGCAAAAGCACTAGAAAGAGAAGGTTCAAGTTCTGCTGCAAATAAATCTAAGCAGGGTTTTGAACCAACTGAAACATCTGTTACAAAAGCTTTAAACAAAACCTTTGTTCCTAGAAAGGTGCAAGTGACAGATGCCCCACCATCAAACTTATTTCCAAGAGGGTATGGCCAACCAGCCTATAAAAGGGTTCCTCTTACTTATGAAGGATACAAAAAGCCTTCAAAGCAAAGAGTGAATAAGCATCCCTATGGATACAATCATCTGATAGGAAATGGTCAAGGGCATATTTTTTACAAGAAAAAATTCAAACCACTGACCATTGTCCTAGACTTGAGGCTGGACCATCTATGACCCCATCCAAAGCCATTTTGGATTTGGAGACCTATCTTAACTTATCTATTTACTTGATGTGCAGGGATCCACTACTTGCCTTGATAGCTTATGGTATGTAGATAGTGGAGGTTCCAGGCACATGACAGGATGTAGGCCCTTCTCAAGGACTTCATGGCTCATGTGGGGTGATATATCTTTTTGTAATAACTCAAAGGGAAAGGTTCTAGGGTCTGGTCGGTTCTGGCTGGTAAACTCAAGTTTGAAAATGTGAATTTAATTGATAATCTGAAATTTAACCTGCTGAGTGTCTCACAAATGAGTGACATAGGGTATGTATCCTTCTTCACTAAGAAAACTTGTCAAATTGTAGGACCAGAGGTTGTTAAAAAGATTAATCAAATCATTGCTTAGAGCAAAGCACAACTCACTGCACACAGAAGTGGGAATGTGTGTGTGGTAGGTATGCTAAAAGATAATCCTATGTCTGGAACATGCTTATTCTCAGTTGCTTCTAGCAAATAGACTGAGTTATGGCATCGAAGACTTGGACACACAAATCTTAAAACTATCACCACACTCTCGAAACAAAGTCTTGTAAGAGGCTTGCCTCACAAGCAATTTTCCTGTGATGAATATTGTGTTCCCTGCTTAAAAGGAAAAAAACATAAAAGTTCTTTCAAATCAATTGAAGAGTCCAAAACAAGCCAGTGTTTACAATTGCTTCACATGGACTTGTTTGGCCCAGTGCAAATCATGAGCTTAAAACACAAAAGGTATTGCCTAGCGATAGTTGATGATTTCTCTAGGTTTACATGGACCTTCTTTCTCCACTCTAAGGATGAAACTGCAGTCATTTTGCAAAACTTTGTTAAACAAGTAGAAAAGCAATTTGATCTTCCAGTAAAAATCTTTAGGAGTGACAATGGAACAGAGTTTAAAAATAGGCAGTTGGATGCTTTTTGTGAGTCAAAAGGAATCGTTAGACAATATAGCATTCCAAGAACTCCAGAGCAAAATGGGGTGGTTGAAAGGAAAAATAGAACTTTAATTGAATCAGCAAGAACTATGCTTGCAGACTCTAGTTTACCTTTGTCTTTCTGGGCAGAGGCTGTAAACACTGCTTGCTATGTCCAAAACAGAGTTTTGATTAACCCCAGGCATCAAAAGATTGCCTATGAGATTTTGTCTAAAATCAAACCTCTGATTTCTTATTTTAAAGTTTTTGGTTGTCCATCCTTCACTTTGAACTTAAAAGATTCTATATCTAAGTTTGCAGCCAAAATTGACTGTGGTTATTTTCTGTGATACTCAACCACTGCTAAAGCCTACAGAGTCTTTAAATCTAGGACCAAGTGTGTTGAAGAAACTTTGAATGTGAAGTTCAATGAACTTTCATCACTGAAAATCCCAGCAAATCCTGCAGAGCTTTTTGATTTAGATAAATTCACATTTGCTGATGTTTCTATCAAGCTAGACAATGCAGGTACACCACAATAATCTAGAGAAGATCAAGATCAAGAATATGATTGTGTGCTTCCACAAACAAAAGTTAATTCTTCCAACAGAGGATCAAGTGCCACAAGCTCTTGTGTAAACTCTGCCACTTCTGGGTCAACCGTGTTTGATCCTCAAACCTCTGCCAGTTCACAAAATCAAACATCTGCTGATAAAAGTCCTACAATTGGGCAACAAAATCATCAGAATGTTACCTCTATACCCCCAATACCAGCACCTCCATTTCCATCAGCGGCTGATACTTCAAATTCACCAGCAGAGGTTAGCTCAGATGATACACATTTGCAGCCATCACCTCAAAATGCTATTGTTCCATACCACGGTGATTTGATTTATCTCAAAAGCCATCCAGCAGACCAAGTTATTGGCAACATCAAATCTGGGGTACTCAGATGGAGCCAATCCCAAAATATTTGTCTTTTTGCTGGTTTTATATCACTCACACAGCTAGTCAAGTACCAAGAGGCACTGAAAGACAACAGTTGGGTAGAAGCCATGCAAGAAGAACTCCTTCAGTTCAAGAGACAATAAGTTTGGGAGCTTGTGCCACTGCCAAAAGATGTAAGTCCAATTGGCACAAAGTGGGTCTCCAAGAACAAAACTGATGAAAGGGGTATTGTTGTCAAAAACAAAGCAAGGCTCGTGGTTCAAGGCTACAGACAGGAAGAAGGTATAGACTATGATGAAACTTTTGCTCCTGTAGCAAGGTTGGAAGCTATTCGCCTGTTCTTAGCTTTTGATGCTAACCACAACATAAAGGTGTATCAAATGGAAATAAAGAGTGCATTTTTGTATGGAAAAATCAAAGAAGAGGTGTATGTCTGTCAACCTCCAGGTTTTGAAGATGCATTCCATCCTGATCATGTCTACAAGCTCAACAAAGCATTGTATGGCTTGAAGCAAGCACCAAGAGTCTGGTATGAAACTCTATCCACTTTTCTCTTATCCATAGGGTTTACTAGAGGTAAAATAGATAAAACCCTATTCTTAAAATGGAAAGGAAAAGATTTGATGCTTGTCCAAATTTATGTGGATGACATCATTTTTGGATCCACAAGCACTGCTATGTGTGACGAGTTTTGAAAACTCATGGCAGCAGAGTTTGAGATGAGTGCAATGGGTGAGCTCCAACGTTTCTTGGTCTCCAAGTTAAACAATTGCAAAATGGTACATTCATCCATCAAAACAAGTATGTGAAAGAACTGCTTAAAAAGTTTGATATGGATGATTGTAAACCATGTAGCACACCCATGGCAACCACCAAGTTAGTCACCATTGATGGTAAAGATGACCTTGTTGATCAAACTCTTTATAGAAGCATGATTGGGTCTTTATTGTACCTAACTGCATCAAGGCCTGACATCATGTTTGCAACATGTGTTTGTGCCACATCACAGGCATTACCTAGAAAGTCTGATCTTATTGTTGTAAAAAGGATATTTAGATACATAAAGGGTGCTCCCACACTTGGTATCTGGTATCCAGCTAATGGGAATATTGAGGTTTCAGGTTTTTCAGATAGTGACTTTGCTGGGTGCAAAACTACAAGGAAGTCCACATCAGGATGATGTCAATTCCTAGGTGATTGTCTAGTGTCTTGGCAAAGCAAAAAACAGGTTGCAGTTTCAACATCCACTGCTGAGGTAGAGTATATTCCTGCTGCTAGCTGCACTGCTCAACTCTTGTGGCTTCAAAACCAGTTGCTGGATTTTGGTGTAACTGCACTAAAGACTCCACTCAGATTGGACAGTCAAGCTGCTGAAAACATCATTAAAAATCTAGTTTCTAATTCAACTACAAAGCACATTGATATCAGATATCACTTTGTGAGAGATTGCTATGAAAAAGGTTTGATTTCTTTGCATCATGTCCATACTTCAGATCAGTTGGCAGATGTTTTAACCAAGGCATTGGATACATCTACCTTTGAAACTTCATCTCAAGAATTGGAATGCTAAACATGGATTAAAAACATGTTTTCTTGTAAATCCATGCGTACATAGCATCAAAATGTGTTCAGAAAATCAAAAACTCATCCTTAAAAATAGTTAAAGTTGAAATTTTTCAATAAATCTTTAAAAGTCTGCTTATAACATCTGTTTGCTCAAAACCTCTGATAGGCTTCAAAATCTTATCCACTGTTAAAGTGTATCCTCTGACTTCCATTTTTACCACTTTTTTAAAAACACTGATAGCTATTCTCTGATAGCGTTAAAAATCAGTACTTTTCTCATCAGAGGTTACACGTGGCCAGATGTTAGCCGTCAGATCTTGCATCAGATGCCACGTCATGTTCACTTTTTCGAAACCCTATAAAAACCCTGTTTTATCCCTCACCAGTGTTTACCCCAAAACTGTGCGATTTCAAAAATCTCAAAACAGTTTTTCTCTTTAACACAATGGCTCCCAAATCAAAATCTTCAAAGAAATCCACACAAGCACTTCCACCCTTCACTCTCATAATCAAAACCCCACATAATTACACCGCCATACTTAAAGCAAACGACGCAAATACTCGTTATCATCCAATGATTCGAATTTTGCAAAAGTCGAAATTCAAGCACATGTTAGAAGTCAAAGCCCCAATTTACATTGATTCTCTTCGTGACTTCTGGAATAATGCCAAGGTTCACTCAATGTTGTTGGTGTTCCTAATACAATAATCTCAAGAGTAGGGGAGTGTTGATGCAAATTAGCCCCCAATCGATCTCTCAAGTTTTCAAGTTAAATGACATAGAACACCCTAAGTCATCTCCCCAAAATGAGATCCAAGCAGAGTTTCTGGAAAGAGGTTATGTAGGCCAGATGAAAGGTATGACAATCTTTAAACCAAACTTTCTTGCTGAGATGAGATTTTTCTTTCACACAATTCTAACTTGTCTCTCAGCAAAAACCACTGATTTCAATGAAATTCCATTGAACATGCAATATCTAGGGTATGCAATTTTAACTGACACAGGTTTTAACTATTCCCAGATACTGTTGAATGATCTTGTGAATAATTTTCAAAATATTGCAAAAAGAAAAGCTTTTTTGATTCATCCATGTTTTCTGAGTGTTTACGTACAAGATCAAATCAAAGGTCCCGAAAGTAAAAAAGGCGTTGTGACTAAACCAGGCTGCCTCACTCATGAAACCTTCATCAGAATAACAAACCAAGATAAAGTTTCGAAAACACAAGTAGAGGAGGCTGAGCAAGTTTTACCTAAACAAAATGTTCAAACTCAACCTCCTGCTACTGAGCCCACTACTCTTGGTGATCAGGGCACCACAACCGTTGCTCTGAAGCCCAGACCAAAAATCCTCAAAAAGAAAACCAAAACACTTACCAAAAAGCCCACCAAACCCAAAAAGGGTCCTCTAGAAGATGAGATCCCAGAGGTTAACCCAGTGACAGCACCAAAGTCACAAACCACTGCTGCTACTTCTTCACAACATATGGTTCAGATCTCCAACCGGCTTTGAAACTCCTCCTTCTTCCTCACAAAAGGAAAAGGTTGTAGACACAGGGACACCAAATTATGAAGCTCTAGATCCACTTGGTTCTATCTTCCACAGCCCCTCTCCGAGGGCACTGTCGCTTTCTACACAGCCACCTTCACCAATGACTACACTTCCACCTACTGTGTTACCATTGTTGAATGCAATTGAATTAGACCAGACACAAACCAGCACTTCTCAACAACCTATTACTACTGAGAGTATACTTCATCAAGAGGTTTGGTCTGACTCTTTATTCATTGCTAGCCCATCAGCACATGAAGAGGCTACATCCCTTGGGTTACATGTAACCCTTGGTGATAGTCAACTCAAGCAGCCACTACAATTGCTGAACTCCCAAGTTCTCGGTTGGACAGTGGTTTCATTACTAAGACTTGGTTGAAGGCAACCACTGTTGAGGCAACAACTGTTACCTCTATTGTGGGAAGTCCCCGGTTCTAAGACAAAGGGGCATCTATGGTTGAAGCTGGTACTAAAACCACTGCTAATGATACCATAGCTACAACTACCACTTCAGGTAGGAGTTCAGATGATCCTATTAAAATAATTGATGAGCTAAAATACCAGGATTTGATGGAGAGAGTGACAAGATAGAAAACTCTGTTGATGAAATCAAAAGTTTACTGAAGCAGATGATAGCTACAAAAAGTCAACCCTCTGTTCTATCCACTGCTGATCTCAAAGAAGCTCTTAACCCTATGTTTCAACATCAACAACATTATTTGGATCTACAACACAAGCACCAGATGAATGATGTTAGAACATGGTTGAATCACGGTATCAAGACACTGCAGTAAACATTAAAGCCATCAAAGCTCATCTACTCACAACCACTGGGCATGCACCTCCAACGGTTATCTTTGTTACAATAGATGAAGCCAAAAAGGGGAGAAACCTTTGGGAAACAAAAAGTTGAAAATAGATGATGATAAGACCAGACCTACTTTAATATACCAAGGCCTGATGGTTCAAAGAAGATAGATTTAAATGATGAAATTGTGGCCAAGGCAAGGGCTAGTCACAAGAAGACAGTGATCGAGGAGAGTAGAGTGTTGGTTGAGAAAAAGATTGAACAGCAAAAAGAAAAAGGAGAGGCTGGTACTTCATCAAAGAAGATACCTGCTAGAAAAGCTAGGCAACCAACAACCACACCACCTAAAACTAAGGCTGAAACCAATCCAACCATCAAAACCTCTGCTTCTCAAAAATCAAGCACATCTTCAAAACCACAACCCACATCCACACAAGCAGATGTTATAGCACCTGTTGTGTCAACATTTGTTGATACAGCAGAGGTTGCAACAGATGCAACTCTATCCACTGCCATGATCACATTGTCCACATCAACTCATCCATTATCCACACCACCTAAGATCCCACTACCACCATCACCCACTTTAAGGTTCAAAAGGAGAAAAATCACAAAAGTGATCAATGATGATGAGATTCATGCACCTCTTCCACTATCATCACAACCAATGACCTCCACATCAGTGATTACAACATCTTCAACTCTTAAAGTTACTCTTGCATCAAAGTTGTATCCTCTTGATTTACCAGCAGTCAGGGAAGAGATCCTAAGTTTCTTTTCAGAGGATGACCCTGACAAAAGAACAATCCTATCTCTTGATGGCTATCCAAGACCTTCAAATGTTGATGACTACCTAGAATTGAAACGGAAGCAAGCAGAGGATATTCCCAAAAGAGAAACTGTTGGTAAAGGTGATAGAGAAATACAGATTGCCATCTCCTTTCAACTAAGTAAAGCCAACATTCTACAAAACTTTGTCAAGAATCTGAGCAACCAGTTGTCAGAAAGGGAAGATAAGCTGCTCAAAAGTGCACTCATTGAGTATATCATGGAGAAGAAGTTGTATAAGGCAACAAGGGCACAGTTCAGGGATTGGAGCATAGATGAGCTAAGAGATGAAATCAACAGAATGCAAAAAAAGCAAACTCCTCCCAACTGGGATTTATACAAGAAAGATATGCCTAAAAAAGACTTAAAGTATAAGAGAATGAAGAATGAACTAATTCAGAATCATTATGGTTCAAAGAACCAAGTGATGAGATGGGGTGAGGTCAGGGTGATAGACACTTACAAAAAGTTGGAAGAAATGAGGAAAAAGGATCCATCCATGCCTCCTAAACCTGATTATTCAAAAGAAGATGCTATTCTCAAAGCCCAACTCTCCGAAAAGTCCAGCACAACATCTGCCCATTCCACACTTGCCCTGTTACATAGAAAAAGGCAAGGGGAGATGTCTCTAAAGACTGACAAAAGTTTGAGGATACATTTATCAAAGAAGGTATACAGAACATGATTGATTATCCAACAGATGATTTAAGTGCCAAGCTGGCTAAAGATTTATCACAAATAGCTCCTTCACAATCCTCAGCAATAAAAGCTCCTTCAAGAAAACCTTCAGACCCAAAAATTTTAAAGTGGAAGGTCGACAAAGATACCCATGAATTGACACTGCTCAAGTCTGATGGTAATGCCACTAAACTATCCATGGAAGCTACTTATGGGCTTACAGTAGAATACTTCTAAGAATTATTATGTTTAGAGCTGGAGAAGGATGCTGGTGACATAGAATCTCTTAACTTTGAACTTCAATTCAAAGGTCAAATAAGAGAATTCTTCCTGAGGAATAACGACCAAGAATAAAGTGTTTTTGGCATCATCTGTTCCAGGGGAGATTGTTGGGATTGAACCACATGAAAGGAACAGATGATACAGAGCCAGATAACACTATCCGAGCTTTGGTTAAACTATCAGAGGTTACAACCTCTGTTGTACATACACTGCCTTCCCTAAAGACTGCTCCCCTATCATCTGACTTCACAAAGTTACAAAGGTCTGCCAGAGTAACAAGGATCAGAGGATAGAGATCAGAGCTTTGTCATTAGTTAGATAATCAATGTAACAGTGCTAAGCACTGATAGTTAGTATTAGCAGTGTTTGTAGTTAGTTACATTTAGTTTCCTGTCACTATCAACCCAGACGACATCAAAGATGCTCAGTGGTTAGATAGTTTAGTATAAATAGGTAACTTGTGTAACAGTTTAACTTGTCTATTAAAAGATTAACTTTTGCATATCATCCTCTCTGCATTTTCTTACTACCAAACTTTAATTGCAAAGGCTGAGGGGGAGTTTGTGAATCACATGCGAGTGTACCAACTTGAAAGCATGATGATGATGAAAACAAACGAGCATTGCTTGTAGTAAAAGTTTTCCATCTATTTCCGCTGAAATCTCTTTTAAAACTCGATCATTTTCCATTTTGGAACAAAAACTACAAGTAGTTCAAACTCAGATCCTAACATTTAGGTATCCAGCCTCTGATACCACTTGTTAGGACCGTCCACGATTAGCACGGGAACCTAAATTTGTTATCTAATGTCTGATTAGGCGGAAACTAATGACATGTTAACCAAATAGCAAGAATTACTCATTTAAACTGTTTTTCATTGATCTTAAAGTTCAATACATTCAAGTTCCGGATCCGACAGAGCTTCGCCTCTCAGTTGCCAAAATCACAGATCGTTAAAAATGAAATCCTAAGGCACCTATTTATAGAGTCTCAAGTTCGCTTGGAGTGTTAATAAGTTCGGGCGAACTTGTCTAGAACAAGTTCGGCCGAACTTGTTCTCACAATTAGATTCCGGACGAACTTGATCTCATACACACATAAATACGCCTCGTTTCTAACAGATTAAGCCCTATTCACTCAGACTCGATGTACAATGACGTAGGCAACAGACATATACACCAACAGTCTTAGTGATATCAGCAAAGATGCTTTAGAGGTTAGGATTTGTACTATAAATAGGTAGTGCATGTACTGTTCTATTTAGCTCACACACACACACATCTTTCTTGTACAATCTAATCTGTGTGAAGCTCGGGCTGAGGGGGAGTTAGTGATTCATGCATGTAAATTACTTATAATCTCTTGGATCATTTGAGTAATGAAAACACTGTGTGATGAAAGCTAATCTTCCATTTGATTGTGTTACAAAGTTTTAAATTATATTGCGCTGCAAGTTTTATCTGTTTTATCTCATTTTATGTTAAATTTGTTTAAAACAACACAATCAGGTTAAACTCAGATCCTAACAATTGGTATCAGAGCATGGTCAGTCAAATTCGATCTAACAATCGATTTGACGTAAAAAGATCAGCTCAACTTTTGTGATACTGTGTTGATCGTAATTGTTGAAAAACGAAGTAAGAGCCAAATCATGTTTTATACGTTTTCGAGTATTTGTGTTGAAATATGTGATGATTCTATGATTGATGGTTTCTAAGAATTCATCTAATGTCTTTAAAAGATTAAGGTGAACCCAAATCTTAGAAACAAGATCCGTATGATGAACGAAAATTATGAGAAAATTTTTAAAGGTTATGGGGTGAGTTTTGGAAAAACCGGATCAAAAGTAATGTGAATTTTAGCATAAGCAGTTTTGCAAAAATGTCTAAAGTTCAAAAAACATTATTGTAAATGATTCTCGATTGATTACTTCTTCCTTAAAAACCTTCCAGTGAATGCTATTTGCTCATGGAAAGGTTAAAAGAGGAATAGAAGAAAAATCACAAAAACTCTGAAAGTGTGTTTTATCTTTAAACTTTCGATGTTAAAAGAAATGAGTATAATAATAAAACAATTAAGGGTTCACATATATGCTCATACAACTGCTACCAAATGGATTGAGTGCAACCACTAATTACGGGTAGATCCAGGTAAATGATGTATCTCAAGTTAGCAATTGTGTCAAATGAACTTAGAACATCAATCAGTGGAATTTATTTATTTATCAACGAAGTTTTTACTAACTTTTTTAATAGTAAAAACTTCATGTACAAATCCGGACATGTATTAACCTTTCATTTTCTTTAAGGAATGCATGATGAGCTTTTACTTATTTTAGATAGTCAAAGCTCAATTTCCTACTAAGGAGCAAAACCTTTCTATTTTTAGAAAAGAAGGGAGTTACTTCTTGTTGATAATAAATCAAAAGAAATTTGTTGATGGTCAAGGTTATCTCATAATTTGCTTGTCTAAGGTTAAATTTGCAGATATTCACAACTCTTATCACACGAGCTGCATATGTTCAGAGCAATTGTCAAAACTCATCCTCTGTCGGTTTTCAATAGTTGATGTTCAAAACACTGATGACATCAGACATCATTTATGAGGGATTGCTATAAAAAGGGTTTGATATCTGTATAACATGTTCAGTCCAAAGATCAGTTGGGAGATATATATAAACCAAAAATTGGAATCATATATTCTTAAAACTTGATCTCTAGTTCTGGAATGCTAATCATGGATTAAAACAAGTTTTCTTGTATTTCATGTGGAAATAGCATAAAAATGTTTTCTGAAAATCAAAATCCATCCCTAAAAATAGTTTAAAATTGAATTTTTCAATAAATCCTCAAATTCTATTCAAAGCACTGATAGCATAAAAACACTAGTCGTTTAGAAAAATCTATCCACTGTCAAAAAGTGTATCCTCAGATAGTTGTAACCACTGTTCTTATCCACTGATCACATTTACCAACAATGGTTAGCCAAACAACTGTCTTCCATTTAGAGAACAGAGGTTACACGTGGGCAGATGTTATTCGACAGTTGTTGCATCAGATGCCATGTCATCATCACTTTTTCAAAACCCTATAAAAACCTTGTTCTATCAAGAATAGAGGGTTCACCAAACTGTGTCGATTTCAAAAATCTCAAAACAGTTTTTCACTCAAAATCATGGCTCCCAAAACAAAATCCAAGGCAAATCAAGAGCTAAATCTAAACCCGTATCATCGACATTCACGTTGATCATCAAAACTCCTCATAACTACACTGCTATCTTAGAAGAAATCGAGTCAAATATGAGATATCACACGAGGATTCGGTTACTAAAGGAATCAAAATTCAAGGAGATGTTGACGGCAAAAACCCCAATTTATGAATTTTCACTCCGACAATTTTGGGCAAATATTGAGGTTCACTCAACAGAGGGAGTACCTTATGCAATAATCTTAAGAGTGAGCAAAACCTTGGTACAAGTCACTCCCCAATCGATCTCACAAGTGTTTAAATTGAATGACATGTCATATCCTGTGACATTTCCACTTGGGAGATCCAAGCAGAGTTTACTAGAAGAGGGTATGCTGGTGAATTCAAAGGTATGACAATATTCAAACCAAACTTCCCTGCTGAGATGAGATTTTTCTTTCATACTATTTTGACATGTCTCTCAGCAAAAACTACTAGTTTTAATGAAATACCATTGAACATGCAATATTTGGGATATGCTATTTTGACTTATTCATATTTTAATTTTTCCCAAGTCTTGTTCAATGACATTGTTAATAACTACTATAATATTGCAAAAGAAAAGGCTTTTCTGATACATCCTAGGTTTTTAAGCATATATCTTCAAAATAAATTACCTGGAGATGATTCTAAACTTGGCCCAGTTAGCAAGGCAGGAGCTATGGGTCATGAAACTTTTACACACATTTCTAATCAAGATAAAGTTTCAAAAACCCAAGTAGAGGTGGTAGAGGAAGATTTATCAGAACAACCTGCCCAAACTCAACCACCTGCTACTAAGCCCACTGCTCTTGGTGACCACAGCAGCACAACCACTGTTGTGCAACCCCCACCAAAAAGACCAAAAAGAAATCAACCAACCCCACCAAACCCAATAAAAAAGGGTCTTCTGGAAGATGAGATCCCAGAAGTTAACCCGGTGACAGCACAAAAGTCACAAGAAACCACTGTTGCTACTTCCTCATAACAGCTGGAAAGATCTCCACCCAAAACTACAACTCCTCATGATTCCTCATAAAAGGAACATGTTGTAAGCACAGGGACACCACAACATGAAACATTACCCTCACTTGAGAGTATGTTGAACTGTCCTTCTCCCATGGCAAATTCTCCTTCCACATCACTTCCCTCATCTCAAATTAAATCAACCCTGAAGTATCTGTTTGAGGTCATTGGAAGTCGGACACAAAACAACCTCTCTCACCAACACATTACTGAGAATACATCCTCTACAATGGCTGGGTCTGATAAAATTTCATTGACTAACCCACAAACAGTGAGGAGGTTACACCACTTGAATTTCATGAAATTCTTGTTGGTAGTTCAAGTGGAGCAGCTATTACAGATGTTGAATCCACTTATTACATCTGGACATTGGTACATAAGTAAGTCTCCCTTGAAGGCAATTTCTACTGAGGCTACGATGGTATCCACTGTTGGTGTTAAAACCACTGTTGGAATTACTAAGGAAACCTCTGCTGTAGAAAGAAGTCCCCAGTACCAAGAAAAAGGGGCATCTATGTTTGAAACAAGGATTGAAACCTCTGTTCATGATAACATAGATATAACTACCACTTCTGGTAGGAGTTCAGATGAACCTATTAAGTTAGGTGATGATCTAAAATATAAAGATTTGATGGAGAGAGTTACTAAAATAGAGACATCTGTGGAAGATATCAAAAATATGCTGCAACAGATGTTAGAAGCTTCAAAGTCTCAAAGCACTGCTCAATCCTCTGCTCTTCAAACCGCTGATATAATCAAACACGTATATCCAATGTTTGAACAAAAATGCCAACTTATTGATCACCAACATGAATACGTGTAAAAATGCTCAAAGATTCGGTTGATGAAAGATATAGTGAAACTCAGGCCGACCTCAAGGGTATCAAAGAATTCCTTACAAAGAAGTCTGGCACTTCCCCTGCACCTATCTTTGAAAAGATGATGCCAAAAGGGGGAGAAAACTGAGTCTATTGTTAATATGTCAAAACAAAAGCCATAACCTGCAAAAGAATCCTTGGTAACTTCTGCTGAAATGTCTCCCAAAGAAAAGAAAAAGGGAGTTGATGAAACCCTAGAAATTTAAACAGATTATGAAGATACATGAAAAAGGACTTCTAAAAGGGAGTCTGGTACTTCAAACAGGAAGAAATCACTGTAACATTTGTATAAATCGGGTCTCCAAAACCCGCTCCGTTTTGTAATCAAATACCAAGATATGAAATTACATTAAATATTTATGAGTATTTCGAGTTTAAACGTTACATAATTAATATATAAACTAAACTATAAAAATTATATTTGATAAAAAGTTAAAATAAAATAAATAAAAAATATTTGGAGCTGACCGGACTCGAACCCGGGTCAACTGCCTCCAATGACTTATCTCTCCGTCTCCAAACCACTCCGCCACCAATTGTTTTCTGTTAGCATTATGAAAGCAATTGAAGTTTATACGCATACACGACTTAACGGTTAATGATATCTGAATAACGGAAATCGGTAGCCGAATCGCCAAATCAGTTTTTGTTCGCATAGTTAATTTATAACCGATGAATATCGGTTTCTAATTAAAGTTCAGATTGAATGAACTTCAAGTTTGGGTTTTTGAAACCGAAAGACATTCAAGCTCCAAATAATTCAGATTCCAATCATTTATACGATTCAGAACCGTCTCAAATACACTCCAATCCCTTTTCATCGCGTTTTCAAGTCCTTTGAGCACAAGAAAACTGTCGCCGGAATTCTCTGCAAATCTCGCCGGAAAACCGTGTTCAACTCAAACCAGTAAGATTTTCCTTTCTTGCTGTTTCAATCTATTGTTAGGACACTACTAACATTAAACCGTCACTCAAAACCAGTCACAGAAGACTTGCTGGATTTTCTGGGTTCGCCGGAGAAACTCTGGAATTCGCCGGAAACACGCTAGTTAACGGTAAACACATTCAATCGTGCTAATAATCCATGTACTCTGGTTCAATTTCAAATCTAATTCTTTAATTTTGTTGTTAGACTCTCTCAGCCGGAGGTTCAAAAACAGAGTTACCTGTTCTCGCCGGACTTTCTGAAGAAGACGACCTGTCCGGTATTTCTTTTCCCCAAACTGTTCGGTTTGTTCATTCAAACTAGTAATCATGTTATTTAAGTAGTAGAACCCTGAACCAGTGGTCTGAGTAAAAACCGGTAATTATAGTGAAGAAGACGAACCTAAAAACGGGTTAAGAGTAATTAAAATTCGGATAGTTAACGGGTTAGACACACAGTCCAGCGGTGGACTGTGTGCAAAGTTTATATACGAGTCCCGAGTTCGATCCTTACTACACACACACTGCGTAATAACATTCCTTTTTATTCATAAAACTAACCGGGTTAGATCGAGTAGTTGTTAAGTATAATATAATTCAAGAATATAACCGGGTTAGACACACAGTCCAGCGGTGGACTGTGTGCAAAACAAACTGCACGTCACGCGATCGAGTCCCGTCACAAACACCGGTTCAATGAGATTAAAACGTTTTGTAAAATAAAGGAATTTTCGGTAAGTTCGAATAAGTGCATAAATATAATTAAAACTGGAATCCTAACGGGTTAGTCACGTAGCTCAGTTGGTAGAGTTACGTGCGCGTGAACGGAAGGTCACCGGTTCGAATCCCGCTCGGCGCAAGTATTACCGCTGACCGAACCGGTCAACGGTCAACGGTCAACGGTCAAACAGTAAAAAAAATATTATTTTTTTTAAATATTTATTTGTTTAATTTAAATTAAAAATCAATTAAAAATACTTAAAAATAACATTTCTAAGGATAGAAAATAGCCATAAACTCACAAAAATATATCTAAAAATCCCATTAAAATCTTTAATAAAATCCATCCATTTAATATATTTTTCCCATTATAATTTAGGTCAGTGATTCCTCGTTGACTCGCTCCGTCTAAATCGTGCGCATCTCACCAACTCAAATCCAACGCACCCAATGTGAGTGAACCCTTCAAATTCCCCGTTTTAATCACATTTTTGGGGTGTATCATGTGTCTTGTTCACTTACTTATTATAACTAAGTTATTGTGCATATATCATATCATGACATGTGTGTTAGTTGTTGCTGATAAGTAGTTATTATTGTTTGCAAATTATTATTTCAGTACATGCAATTGCTGAGGCCGCAGCTCCCCATCCCTCGAGGTTGAGTTTGATCCCCATTTTATTATGCGGTTGATCAGGGCGTGCCCGCACGATCGGCTCCGTTTGATTGAGCCTTGATCGGTCATTTTATTTACATTTCAATACATGCAATACGCTCGGCTCCGTTTGATTGAGCCTTGAGCACACAGTTCAATTTACATTTTCAGTTCATGCAATACGATCGGCTCCGTTTGATTGAGCCTCGATCTCACAGTTCATTTATGTTAATTATCATATGATGTTGGTATGTTCATGTATGCTATCGATTGTTAATGTATGTTATAATTGTAACTGATGTTGCCATTGCTTGATCTCATACATATGCTCTTTTATGATTATGCACAATATTTTATTGATAAACTAACCAGAAAGTCATTATTAAATGTTTATCTATAAGGTTCACTCGCCAACTTATGTTGACCCAAAAACCTCCCATTTTACACATGATACAGGTGAACCAGCAGCAGCTAGGAACACGTAGGATCTGGATTAGAAGAAATAAAACGATTTAGTATTTGGATTATTATGTTTGGTTATTTTCCTTTGTAATGAATGAACATGTTTGAACGTTTGAGAAATGTAACTTTGACTTCATTTAATAATGGAACATAATAGTAAATGTCATGTGCTTTGGTGATAACCCAATTATGCCCCGACTCTTATTTCCGCTGCGGGTCGGGGTGTGACAGATTGGTATCAGAGCCATGACTATAGGGATATAGGATAGGTTATTAGACCCTTAGAGCCTATACTATAGTCGACTAGAAACTTATAAGAATTTTGTGTGTTATATGCCAAATTTCATGATATATGTTTATGTTAAAATGTTACATTTGATATTGTTCAAGCATGTTCATAAGTATGTATTATCAAATAATGCCTATCATGAAATCGTATGATCATAATATATCACATCCATGCAAGCACACACCACATCATGATTGATTTTACAACGATTTTCGTGTTTTCAAATCTCATCAAAGTGAGTTCTCATGACGGGCATGTAGTAACTGGAAGGGTACTAGTACCGGTAGTCGGAACGTCCTGTCTAGGCTGGCATTCGTATAAATCCAAAATAAAGGACCAGTTTGCCTACCTGGGGACCAACGATGAGAGTACGAAATACCTATTAGGCCAAAGCATGCTATACCAAACGTCGTGAGAGCTAATCCCACTTTGAGTTGTCATTGTGTCTACACCTGGACACGTTCCGACCAAACATCTCATGAACATATTTTGTGGTTAGCATTCGGGGGATGCAAGTGTTAAATTGCCAATACTAATGTGAATCCTACCAAACCAATAGCCATGGGGGCCCACATGACTATATAGGTGAAGGTATGGGGGACATTTGAGGCCCAACATGAGCGAACCCAAGACATCCTTCGGATGTAGTTGCATTATTGATATTTATGTTATTTTCATTTTTTTTTAAAACACATGACACCTAAAAGATACCATAAACTCCCAATCTTCTCATTTTATGATCCTGTAGATGTCGTCTAGATCGCATCGAAGGAGTAGGAAATCGGAAAAGTCTCAGGAACGTTTGGCCACTCATATCGCCAACCAAATGGCCACGATATTACCTGACATCGTAGTACAAGTACAACAAGCCCTTGCTGCAAATCCTACTAACCCTCCTCAACAACAGGACCAGATCATCAACGACCCTCCTACCATCAAATGCTCCTACAAACATTTTAAGTCCTGCGATCCCCCAAAATTCGAAGGGACAGAGGGAGTCACTGCTCTCCTACATTGGTTCGAGGAGATGGAAAACGTTTTCTTAAACTGCGATTGTCCTGAGGATCGCAAAGTTCGTTATGCCACCGGGAGACTACTTGGTGTAGCTCTCACTTGGTGGAATACGGAGAAAGGAAAGAGGGGAACGGAAGATGCGATGGCCTTAACTTGGGAGGAGTTAAGGGAAATCATGACTAGGCGATTCTGTCCTAGGAGTGAAATTAAGAAATTGGAAGATGAATTTCATGCCCTGAAGCAAAAAGATGGTGATCACTCTACTTACAACAAAAGGTTCTTGGAGTTGAACCAGATGGTACCAAACTTATTCACTCCAACCTACCGTCTGATCGAACATTACATTCGAGGACTTCCCTCGAAAATCCAAGATTCGGTCCTCAGCGTTTCACCGGTAACACTCGAAGCTGCCATGGAGTTGGCAACAGAACTGACCGAAAACCGAATTCGCAATGGGAAGTTCAAGGAAGAAAAGAAGAAAACCCCTGCTGAGGGACAAACCTCAAACCACCACACTCCTTCCTCTAAATTTGCTAACAAGAGGAAGCGTAACAACAGGAACTTTGCAGTCACCCACACCAACACCCCTGTTCCTGCTGCACCCATCACTCAAGCCACTCCTCCACCCGCGCCATACAAAAGACCATACACAGGACCACTACCAAAATGTAACCGTTGTCAGTATCACCACTCCCCTGACTACCCTTGCCAATACTGTACCAGCTGCGGTCGCGCTGGACACACTGTTCAACACTGCCGCGCGCCTCAACGAACAAACCGCCATCAACCTATAACCCAAACCCATCAACAATTTTTGGGTCAAGCCCAACAACAACAACCATTTCCACCCACTCAACATTTAGCCCAAACATACTATCAACCCAACTACCCTATGGGCCAACCTATGCGGGCATGTTTCAATTGTGGAGATCCAAGTCATTTCAGGAACACATGTCCAAGACTGGTTAATATTATTCATGCTCAGGCCCAAGCCAATCCTGTGAATCAAGCGAACCAAGCTCCTCCACCTGCTAGGGGAAGGGCTTTCAATATTAACGCAAACCAGGCCAGAGCTGACGGCAATGTGGTCAACGGTACGTTTCTTATAAATGGTAGATATGCCTCTATGTTATTTGATACTGGTGCGGATAGAAGTTTCGTGTCATTAGAGTTTGAACCTATCTTAAGTAAAAATCGAGATAAGCTCGCGGAATCCATAACAGTAGAAGTTGCAGATGGAAAACCAGTTTCGTTAGACTCTATTTTGCGCAACTGTACGCTCACCCTAAACGACCACGATTTCTCAGTCGATCTTATTCCTATGAAGCTGGGAAGTTTCGACATCATAGTCGGAATGGATTGGCTCAGTCAGCATAATGCGGAAGTTGTATGCCGTGAGAAATTTATTCGTATTCCTCTTTCAAACGGTCAGACTCTTCAAATTATTGGAGAAACCTCGGCGAAAGGACTCAACTTAATGTCTTGCCTTCAAGCTCAAAAATACCTTAGCAAGAATTATGTCGCGTTTTTAGCCCATATCATCAAGAAGGGAACCGCAGAAAAGAAACTTGAAGATATTCCTGTTGTAAAAGATTTTCCACAAGTTTTTCCTGACGACATTTCAGGACTTCCTCCAATCAGAGATGTCGAATTTCGTATCGATCTTATACCTGGTGCTACACCAGTGGCAAAATCTCCATATAGGTTAGCCCCCTCTGAAATGCAAGAGCTAGCCAGTCAATTGCAAGAGTTGACTGACAAGGGATTTATACGCCCCAGCTCATCGCCTTGGGGTGCACCTGTACTCTTTGTAAAGAAGAAGGATGGATCTTTTCGCATGTGCATCGACTACAGAGAGCTCAACAAGTTAACTATCAAAAATCGATATCCTTTACCTCGTATAGATGACCTTCTTGACCAACTACAAGGTGCCAGTTGCTTTTCGAAAATCGACCTTCGATCTGGCTATCATCAGCTTAGAGTGCATGAAGAAGACGTCCCTAAAACTGCTTTTCGAACTCGATATGGTCACTATGAATTCATGGTTATGCCGTTTGGATTAACCAACGCACCAGCTGTTTTCATGGACCTAATGAATAGAGTCTGCAAACCTTACCTTGATCGATTTGTTATTGTGTTCATTGACGATATTCTTATCTATTCAAAATCCAAAGCTGATCATGAGCGTCATCTGCGACTTGTTCTTGCACTTCTAGAAAAGGAAAAGCTTTATGCCAAGTTCTCTAAATGTGAATTCTGGTTAAAAGAGGTGCAATTTCTCGGGCATGTAGTCAATGACAAAGGAATACATGTGGACCCATCAAAGATCAAAGCAGTTCAGGAATGGCAAGCTCCACGTACGCCAACTGAAGTAAGGTCTTTTCTTGGACTTGCTGGTTACTATCGTCGATTCATTTCAAACTTCTCTCGCATTGCGGTGCCACTCACGGCTTTAACCCATAAAGGGAAACCATTTGTATGGGGGCCCAAGCAAGAAGAAGCTTTTCAAACTCTTAAGCGAAAACTTTGTGATGCACCAATCCTCACTCTTCCTGAAGGTTGTGATGATTTTGTAGTCTATTGCGACGCGTCAGGACAAGGATTAGGTTGCGTTCTCATGCAAAGAGGGAAAGTCATAGCTTATGCCTCAAGGCAACTCAAGACACACGAAAAGAACTACACCACTCATGACCTTGAACTTGGAGCCGTTGTATTCGCTCTTAAGATATGGAGACATTATCTTTATGGTACGAAGTGTGAAATATACACTAACCATAAGAGTCTTCAACATATCTTCAATCAGAAAGAGTTAAATATGAGGCAACGAAGATGGGTCGAACTCCTAAATGATTACGACTGTGAAATCAGATACCACCCTGGTAAAGCAAATGTGGTGGCTGATGCACTTAGTCGAAAGGGTTATGCGAACTCCATTCATCTTCTATGTTCGCAAATTATAACCAATATTAAGGATCAAATTCGAGAAGCTCAACACGTTTCAATAACAGAGGAAGATGTACAAAAGGAGATGTCCTGTGGAGCCGAGCTAAAGCTGGAAACTAAATCTGATGGTATTTTGTATTACCTAGATCGTATATGGATTCCTAACCATATCAATCTTCGTGAAACACTCATGCATGAAGCCCATAAGTCGCGATATTCTATACACCCAGGAGCCGATAAGATGTATCAAGACCTAAGGTACACCTATTGGTGGCCTGGAATGAAGAAAGATATTGCCGTTTTTGTTTCCAAGTGTCTCACTTGTTCTAAAGTAAAGGCTGAACACCAAAGACCCTCAGGACTTCTGGTCCAACCAGAGAAACCTGTCTGGAAGTGGGAAAATATAACCATGGATTTCATTACCGGGTTACCTCGCACTTCTAGTGGGTATGACACTATATGGGTAATTATAGACCGACTCACAAAATCAGCTCACTTTATTCCTATTCGAGAAGATTTCAAGAACGAAAAGCTTGCTCGTATTTATATCAACGAAATCGTCAGCCGACATGGAGTTCCGTTAAGTATTATTTCTGATCGTGATGGTCGTTTCACCTCACGAACATGGCAGGCAGTACAATCCGCTATGGGCACTCGACTAGATCTCAGTACCGCCTATCATCCTCAAACTGATGGACAGTCTGAGCGCACCATTCAAACCCTTGAGGACATGCTTAGAGCATGTGTCATAGACTTCAAGGGAAATTGGGACGCCCACCTACCGTTAGTCGAATTTTCGTACAACAACAGTTATCATTCTAGCATCAGCATGGCACCTTTTGAAGCTTTATATGGTCGAAAGTGTCGATCTCCTGTTTGTTGGCACGAAATTGGGGAAGCACAAATTACTGGTCCAGAATTGATCCAAGAAACCACAGATAAGATTCATCAAATCCGAAACAATCTTCTAGCGGCTCAAAGTCGTCAAAAGAGTTACGCAGATAAATGACGGAAGCCCTTGGAGTTTAGCGTTGGTGATCATGTGCTTTTAAAAGTGTCACCGTGGAAGGGAGTAGTTCGTTTTGGTCAAAAGGGAAAGCTAGCACCACGTTACGTAGGACCTTTCAAGATACTCGAAAGAGTAGGTCCTGTAGCTTACAAGCTTGACCTACCGGAAGAACTTGACAGAATTCATCCCACATTCCACGTGTCGAACTTGAAGAAGTGCCTCGCTGACGAGAATCTTCATATTCCACTGGAGGATATTCAGATTGATGAATCCATGCATTTTATTGAAAGGCCAGTAGAGATTATGGACTATGGAGAAAAGCGTCTACGTCGAAGTCGCATTCCTATTGTTAGGGTACGCTGGGAGTCGAAACGGGGACCTGAGTTTACTTGGGAACGTGAAGACTCAATGCGTGAAAAATACCCTCATCTTTTCCCTACTACTTCAACTGTTTAAATTTCGGGACGAAATTCCTAAAAGTAGGGGATACTGTAACATTTGTATAAATCGGGTCTCCAAAACCCGCTCCGTTTTGTAATCAAATACCAAGATATGAAATTACATTAAATATTTATGAGTATTTCGAGTTTAAACGTTACATAATTAATATATAAACTAAACTATAAAAATTATATTTGATAAAAAGTTAAAATAAAATAAATAAAAAATATTTGGAGCTGACCGGACTCGAACCCGGGTCAACTGCCTCCAATGACTTATCTCTCCGTCTCCAAACCACTCCGCCACCAATTGTTTTCTGTTAGCATTATGAAAGCAATTGAAGTTTATACGCATACACGACTTAACGGTTAATGATATCTGAATAACGGAAATCGGTAGCCGAATCGCCAAATCAGTTTTTGTTCGCATAGTTAATTTATAACCGATGAATATCGGTTTCTAATTAAAGTTCAGATTGAATGAACTTCAAGTTTGGGTTTTTGAAACCGAAAGACATTCAAGCTCCAAATAATTCAGATTCCAATCATTTATACGATTCAGAACCGTCTCAAATACACTCCAATCCCTTTTCATCGCGTTTTCAAGTCCTTTGAGCACAAGAAAACTGTCGCCGGAATTCTCTGCAAATCTCGCCGGAAAACCGTGTTCAACTCAAACCAGTAAGATTTTCCTTTCTTGCTGTTTCAATCTATTGTTAGGACACTACTAACATTAAACCGTCACTCAAAACCAGTCACAGAAGACTTGCTGGATTTTCTGGGTTCGCCGGAGAAACTCTGGAATTCGCCGGAAACACGCTAGTTAACGGTAAACACATTCAATCGTGCTAATAATCCATGTACTCTGGTTCAATTTCAAATCTAATTCTTTAATTTTGTTGTTAGACTCTCTCAGCCGGAGGTTCAAAAACAGAGTTACCTGTTCTCGCCGGACTTTCTGAAGAAGACGACCTGTCCGGTATTTCTTTTCCCCAAACTGTTCGGTTTGTTCATTCAAACTAGTAATCATGTTATTTAAGTAGTAGAACCCTGAACCAGTGGTCTGAGTAAAAACCGGTAATTATAGTGAAGAAGACGAACCTAAAAACGGGTTAAGAGTAATTAAAATTCGGATAGTTAACGGGTTAGACACACAGTCCAGCGGTGGACTGTGTGCAAAGTTTATATACGAGTCCCGAGTTCGATCCTTACTACACACACACTGCGTAATAACATTCCTTTTTATTCATAAAACTAACCGGGTTAGATCGAGTAGTTGTTAAGTATAATATAATTCAAGAATATAACCGGGTTAGACACACAGTCCAGCGGTGGACTGTGTGCAAAACAAACTGCACGTCACGCGATCGAGTCCCATCACAAACACCGGTTCAATGAGATTAAAAGGTTTTGTAAAATAAAGGAATTTTCGGTAAGTTCGAATAAGTGCATAAATATAATTAAAACTGGAATCCTAACGGGTTAGTCACGTAGCTCAGTTGGTAGAGCTACGTGCGCGTGAACGGAAGGTCACCGGTTCGAATCCCGCTCGGCGCAAGTATTACCGCTGACCGAACCGGTCAACGGTCAACGGTCAACTGTCAAACAGTAAAAAAAATATTATTTTTTTTAAATATTTATTTGTTTAATTTAAATTAAAAATCAATTAAAAATACTTAAAAATAACATTTCTAAGGATAGAAAATAGCCATAAACTCACAAAAATATATCTAAAAATCCCATTAAAATCTTTAATAAAATCCATCCATTTAATATATTTTTCCCATTATAATTTAGGTCAGTGATTCCTCGTTGACTCGCTCCGTCTAAATCGTGCGCATCTCACCAACTCAAATCCAACGCACCCAATGTGAGTGAACCCTTCAAATTCCCCGTTTTAATCACATTTTTGGGGTGTATCATGTGTCTTGTTCACTTACTTATTATAACTAAGTTATTGTGCATATATCATATCATGACATGTGTGTTAGTTGTTGCTGATAAGTAGTTATTATTGTTTGCAAATTATTATTTCAGTACATGCAATTGCTGAGGCCGCAGCTCCCCATCCCTCGAGGTTGAGTTTGATCCCATTTTATTATGCGGTTGATCAGGGCGTGCCCGCACGATCGGCTCCGTTTGATTGAGCCTTGATCGGTCATTTTATTTACATTTCAATACATGCAATACGCTCGGCTCCGTTTGATTGAGCCTTGAGCACACAGTTCAATTTACATTTTCAGTTCATGCAATACGATCGGCTCCGTTTGATTGAGCCTCGATCTCACAGTTCATTTATGTTAATTATCATATGATGTTGGTATGTTCATGTATGCTATCGATTGTTAATGTATGTTATAATTGTAACTGATGTTGCCATTGCTTGATTTCATACATATGCTCTTTTATGATTATGCACAATATTTTATTGATAAACTAACCAGAAAGTCATTATTAAATGTTTATCTATAAGGTTCACTCGCCAACTTATGTTGACCCAAAAACCTCCCATTTTACACATGATACAGGTGAACCAGCAGCAGCTAGGAACACGTAGGATCTGGATTAGAAGAAATAAAACGATTTAGTATTTGGATTATTATGTTTGGTTATTTTCCTTTGTAATGAATGAACATGTTTGAACGTTTGAGAAATGTAACTTTGACTTCATTTAATAATGGAACATAATAGTAAATGTCATGTGCTTTGGTGATAACCCAATTATGCCCCGACTCTTATTTCCGCTGCGGGTCGGGGTGTGACAATCACCACCACAAGAACCTAAAGAGTAAACCACTGCTGGTCTCAAACTACTGCTGGTATCATATCCACTGCTGCACTTAAACCAACAACCCCAACCCACAAATCACCTACCAAAAAGCAGAAAACAACACCACCACCTTCATTGCCAACTTTCACTACAACAGATGTTGTGACTACAAAAGTTACAACAGATGTTAACACAACAATGGTTGAGACAACAGTTCCTTCATCAGTTGTTAGCCAAACCACTGTTAACTTATCTTCTCAAGTCTAAACCCCTGCAACACACACCTCCACAACAACGCAGTCACCAAGCTCAGTCTACACAAGAAAAAGAAAATTCAAAGTGACTGATGATACACCCACACCTACACCACTTGTTCTAACCAATCCAGAACATTTTATCCCTCCATCATCACCAACATCAAATCCACTTACTCAATCACCTAATGGCCAAAATCCAACAAGACAAATACCTCTGGCAGTAAATTATTTTTTGGAAGTGCTTGCAGTTAAAGATGAAATGTTACGATTCTTCACAGAGGATAATACATCCAAAAGAACATTCCCATCTCTTTTTCGCTATAGAGCTCCAAGGAACATTGAGGAGTATCTGAAATTAAAAGTCAAACAAGCCAATAACATTGCAAAAGAAGAGAGTAAAGGGAAAGGTGAAAATTACTTGTCAAGTCGAAAGCAGCATGCACTTAGTAAAGTTAAGAAATTGGAAGACTTTGCAAAAGATCTGAACAAGAAGAAGTCAACTCAATCACCCGATGTTGATATTCAAAAGAAACTAAGAAGAGACTTCATAGAAATTATCATGAGAGACAAATCATACCAAGCTGAAGAGCATCAATTTGAAGAATGGCCTCTCAAAGCTCTTCAACAAGAAGCAAACAGGTGTGGGAAAATGAAGAATGATCCTCAGATAAGGAAGATTGCACCAGACTGGAACAAGTTCAAGAAAACTAAATCACATGCAGATCTTGCCTTAGATGAATACATCCAAGCCTTCAATCAAAGAAAAGAGCATCAATTGGATAAAGTACATGAAAAGAAGGAAGATGAAAACATGAAAGAATCTAAAATGGATGCTACTTCATCAGATCATCAGGATCCACCTACTATAACTGCCACATCCTTATCAAGCAGACCAATCTCACCAAACTCATCACAAATAAAATTTCTCCCAAGAAACCCATTGAACTCATAAATACTAAAGTGGATGTCTGATAAACAGACCCATGTGTTGACCTTGCTCAAGTCCAATGGGAAAGTTGATTATATTACAAGGAAATATGCACTAGGCTTGGGTGTAGCTAACCTTCAGGATCTCTTGGAACTTCAACTGTGTAGGGATGAAGATGATGAAAATTCCCTGAATTTTGAACTACAGTTCAAGAAACAAATCAGGGAAAAACTGATGAGAGAATAAAGATCATGAATAAAGAAGAGTTTTAGCATCATCCGTTCTAGGGGGAGATTGTTGGGATTGACCCCTACAAAGAACAGATGATAAAATGCCAAAACAGGTCTCTGCTATATGGTCCAGAATAAACAGTGCTTTGGTTCACAACTACCCTCAATGATATGGCACCAAACATCTGATAGCCCTAACATCTGCTCTGTGGTAATGCTCTGCAGATATAAAGACTGTTGAAGACCAAACCTCTGCTTGAAGTCAAAGGTCTGATGGAAATCAAAGGTCTAATCACCCTTTGAAGAACATAAGATAAAGCTTCATCAGTGGTTATCTCATCAGTGGTTAGCATCTTATTTGGATAAACATCAGTGTTTTGTAAATGTATCCGATGTTAGCCTTAGCAGTGGTTAGAGGTTGTTAGGTTAGTTAGATATCATTGTCTTGGTGATGTCAGCAAAGATGTTTCAGAGGTAAGGATTTGTACTATAAATAGGCAGTGTATGTACTGTTCTATTTAGCTCACACACACACACCTTTCTTGTACAATCTAATCTGTGTGAAGCTCGGGCTGAGGGGGAGTTAGTGATTCATACATGTAAATTACTTGTAATCTCTTGGATCATTTGAGTAATGAAAACGCTGTGTGATGAAAGCTAATCTTCCCTTTGATTGTGTTACAAAGTTTTAAATTATATTCCGCTGCAAGTTTTATCTTTTTTATCTCATTTTATGTTAAATTTGTTTAAAACAACACAATCAGGTCAAACTCAGATCCTACCAGTTTAAAAAAAAGATGATGAGCTAATTGGATTTATAAAGATAAGCTAGTTAGATTAAATGTTATGTTTTTAAATCTATTAATTTCATCAATCATAAATTTCTAAATTATGAAACCAACAAAACAATGTCATGCACTTAGATGTGTGATACGAGGGATCTAGTATTTGATTTAAGTTTGAGTTGTACAAAAAAGACTCTTGTTTCTTTTTAAAAAAAAAGCATCGAAAGAAAGAGGAAAAAAACAAGGGAACAGTGGGAGTCAAACCAGCGACCACCCAGTTCCCATGTCGAGTTCTTAACCACTGGTATATGCTCTGTTTTCGTGTTATGACAGTTTCGTTAATTGATTTGATTTAAATCAATTGGTAAAACGCTTGATCAGTTATATATAATAAAAAGAATCTTTGCAGCGAAAAACAAGAGAGTCGGGACTCGAACCCGCACCGTGACTGTTGTTTAGCATTTAACACATCATCCTAACCATGCACTATAATACTTAGCTTGAAGTTGTATGAGATCGTTTTACATTTAGACCGAACCTAATGGTGTCACCTTCTTCACAGGTTACCCAACTCGAAACCCACTATTACAATTCAAACAAATGCCGATGTTTACGACATGCTATGACACAATAATGCTTATCATAGTAGAACAAACAAAAATGTGTATGAAGAGTATACCGAAACTAGGCGAAGCGGTTCCCGTCATGATCTCCGTAGGTCTCCGGTGAAGCCCCGAATTCTGGCGATGTTCAACTGCTCCGGCGAAACTCCGACAGCTTGTAGCGGGTTTATTTGGCTTCCTTCGAGGGTTTCAGGGAGTTAAAGGGTTCCATTCAAAGAGGGAGGGCAGAGGGGTTTTTATAGAATTCTAGGATTATGATTTTGGTTTACTTTGGAAATGGGTTGGCACATTGAGGTGGTGGACTAGTTTACAGTTGTTATCGTGTTTTAAGAAAGGAAACCGAAATCGTCCCAATGATTGTGTGCAATTGTGGTTCGACAGGTTTTGAGCGACAAGCTTAACATTTAAATGCATTAAGATTATAAGAGCTATATGTGACTGGTTAAGGTGCATGTTTGGTTACTGGTGAGACCCAGGTTCGAGTCCCGCGGTCCACCGTTTTGTTATTTTTATTTTTATTTTTTTTTCTTTTTAGTTCATAGTTTAAAAAAATTACACTAAGCCACCTTCAATTTATAACTTTAGACTAAGGCAGATCTAGTCCTTACAGTTTATAATTTACCAACTAACTACAATATTTAACTTAGTTTCATTGTAGAATTTATATTTTTAAACTCTTTAGTAAACATAATATGTATTTGGAAGACAAATCCATTTTTATTTGACGTATAATCCTGTTGAAAACGGTTCGGATACCGATTTTTAAAACATGTCAGATTTTTCTAGTACTCATTTTGGCGGATGTCACAAAAAGGACATGCCACTATAACCAAGATAATCTCTTAAAAACCCAAAGTGCGGAAATCATCAAAGGGTACACAAAAGATGAGTCGGAACCAAGTGATTTTATCTTGTTTAATTGTTTCTTTAATTACTTTATTTTACTTATTAAAACTTTTTCTCAAAGTTTGGGTTGATTAGACGTTGACGATAATCCAATATTAAAAGCTCTTGTTTCCTTGGACAATCTTGATATCTTACCATCGCTATACTACGCAAACGGTGGGTGCACTTGCCCTAACGTGTTGTAGAGAGTGATAGTGTTATGTCGTGTTTTTGTAAATTTAAAGCATGAATAACGAGTGAAAAGTCCTTAAATTATACCTAAAAATCATACACACTCCGCTCACGTCAATTTTTTGACGTCGTTGTTGGGAACACAAGGATTTTAAGAAAGAATAAAATCGGCAGCCTAATCATTTTTATGTTTTTCTAATTTTTCTTTTTAGGTTTTTCTTATTTTTCTCAAATTTTTCCTCTCTCTACAGAAACAACACGAGGCCATGTTTGATCAACACAGGGCCTTGTCTGACTTACAGCACAGGAAAGAAACTATTTTCTGGTTACTGGAATCAAGACACGGGGTCGTGTTACAGGAGCACGGGGTTGTGTCCAACCTCCAGTATCTGGGAACCTGAAAACATAAACTTTTTCTTGACAACACAGGGTCGTGCCACATTGACACGGGGCCGTGCTACTCTTCTTATCAGCAATTTTTTTGAACGTAGAAAGTCACGCCATCCCGCATAATTCTCCAAAAATACAACCTGGTGCATGACCTCCACCTCCGACAAAGACGTAAAAGTGACACTAGAAGAACCCGAGCGCTTTCTCCGAAAAAGACTTCAAGCCAAGAATCGACAAAAAGCCTCGGCCCAAAACCCCCCTATGGTGGATCAACGCACTCTCATGGATTACCTACGGCCTACGGTCGGTAATCTTGGAGCCGCTATTAACCCTCCTAACGTCGATGCTAACAACTTTGAGATTCGACCACACCTCATCCAAATGCTCCAAAATTCCGCTACCTTTCACGGCCTACGTGACGAAGATCCCCATTTACATATTACCAACTTTTTGGAAATATGTGATATTTTTCAGATCAACGGAGCCTCCAACGATGCTATCCGGCTCAGTGTGTTCCCTTTTTTTACTTCCAAAGACCGAGCAAAAGCTTGGCTAAACACCCTCCCAAGTGGGTCCGTACACACTTGGGATGAACTTACCCAAAAATTCCTTAATATTTCCCTCCCGCTAAAACCGCCAAACTCATGACCGAAATTAACTCATACTCTCAAGAAGGCGGGGAATCTTTGTACGAGACATGGGAAAAGTTCAAAGAGTTACTAAGGAAATGCCCACATCATGGTCTTGGTCTTGAACGCTCGCCACAAGTATCCATTTTTTACAATAGACTCTTACCACACACAAGGCAAGTCATTGATTCCACCTCCAGGGGACTCCTTGGGAATCGGCAACCCGAGAAAATTTATAATTAAATTGAGGAAGTTTCTCGAAATAGTTTTCAACGGCACACCCCTAGGGGTTCAAAATCAATTGCCATGGGTGCCCGTAAGGCGAAACCACCTCTTTACAATCCTAAATCGAAGCCTTAACCACAAAAATAAAGGAACTTGAATTAAATAAAACGGTTTTGGTTATAGCCTGCGAAGGGTGTGGCGAACTACATGAAAACTAGAGTTGTAGGAAAGAGATGGAAAATCAAACGGAAGCATTAAACTACCTCAACAACCACCCACGCCCACCAGGAGGTCAAGGCAACACCTTCACCCCCGAATGGCAATATCACCCCAACTTTGTTGGAGAGATTCACGGGGTAGCAACCAAGAAAACCAAAACCAGCGATCCAACTTTCAACAACAACCCCGAAATGAGCAACACAACTTCCAACCACAACAACAAGGAGGAAGAGAAAGACTTGAGGATCTCATCACTCGTCTTTTCTCCGATCCCGACAAGACGTACTCGGAGAGGTTCCTACAAACCGAAGCCGAAATTAGGAACCAACATGCAAGTATGCAAAATATAGAAAACCAAGTAAGCCAACTAGCCCAAAATTTCTTCGAAAGACCACAAAGGGCCTTGCCTGGTAGCACCAAAACAAACCTAAAAGCCCAAGTAAACGTTATCAACTTAAGAAGCCGAAAGGTAGGATCCGAATCAACACCACCCCAGCCCGACACACAACCCACAAACACCCCTATAACCAATAACCAAGGAAATATTCAACCCCAAACTACCGAACCCACCAAACCGTCACCGGTCCCTTATCCGATAGTTTACTCTGGAAAAAGACCGACGAACAATTCACCAAGTTTGTGACTTTGCTTAAACAACTTCACACCAACCTTCCTTTTGTGGAAGCCCTCACCCAAATGCCTAAATACTCCAAATTCATGTGGGACTTCCTCACCCACAAAGAAAGATTGAATCTATCCAACAAGTCAACTTGAGCGAAGAATGCTCGGCGGCACTCCTCAACAAACTCCCTCAAAGGAAAATTAATCCTAGAAGCTTCACCATTCCTTGCTCTGCTGGATGGTCACCCATAAGCAATGCACTTGCCGACCTAGGAGCTAGCATCAACCTAATACCCGCCTCTATGTTCAATCAACTTGGACTAGGAGAGCCACACCCTACAAGGATGAGCATACAACTGGCAAATAGGTCGGTAAAATACCCTCAAGGTGTCATAGAGGATCTCTTGGTAAGGGTTGTGGAATTTGTTTTCCCAGCTGACTTTATAATCCTAGATATGGAGGAAGACACCAATATCCCACTCATTTTAGGAAGACCATTCCTTGCCACCGCACGAGCAATGATGGTCATGAGTGATGGAAGGTTAACATTAAGGGTAGGTGACAAGGAGGTTAAGTTCGAAGTGGGACAATGAGTGGAGAATGATCCGGTCAACTACATCAAAACAATAGACTCGGGCCTAGACTACACCCTTCGTCGATGCAACTTGGGATGCGAGTCATCCCGCTCGGGTAACATTTGACTGACTTTGGGTCTAGCCAAGGACCCTTATAAACGCGGCGCACCATGGAGGCATTCCACAGACTCTCCATTAGTTAAGTAGTTTAATTTTTAGCATAATCTTTAGTTTAATGCTTTTCTATTAAGTTCTCTCTTTGTAGAAATAAGCTACACTCAAAGGAAGGATGAAAATGGCCAAAGGGACGATGAAACAACACCCCATACACGTAAACAAACATTTCCTGAAGCGAAATCTTCAAAGCAGTAAGTGCAGCACGGGGTCGTGTGAGGTAAGGACGCCCCGTGCCTCAAGTCTATAGAAAACAATTTTGAATCTGGAACATTGACACTAGGCCGTGTCCCATAGGCATGCCCACGTTCCTGGCTTGTGGAAATTTTTGTTACTAGCACTTTTGACACGAGGCCGTGTCCCCCAAGCACGCCCCTATGTCTGCCTTCTTAAAATTTTCTCAAAATTCTGATACTGGCACTTTTGACACGGGGTCGTGTCCCCCAAACGCGCCCCTGTGTCACGTTTACATATTTAATCAATTTTAGACACATTGAGGAAAATGTATAATTTAAGTGTGTGTGTGGGGGGGGGTGGAACTTAACTTGAATATGTGTATCCTAAAATCAAGCCTTACACAAAACTCTATTTGGAACCGCTAAAACACCTTAAATCTTTTCCGAAAACATTTCTTTTTATTTGTTTTGTCTTGTTTATAGTTTAAGTTAGAAACCAAGATCTTAAAAAAGAATTCAAGTTTTTACAAATTTACAACCGATAGCGCCGTGATAAAAATAACGATATAAGAAAATTTTATAAAAAAGCATGACAATTCTTCTAAAATTTGATTGTATATATAATTTCACATTTTTACCCTTCTCCCATAAAAATGTGAGTTTTTAGCCTTTAACGAGCATTCAAATTTATATCTTTACTAAATGCTCATTTTTCGTTTCTTGTGTGAATAGCCGCGTAGTTCTTACGAATCTAGAATTTGACAAGACAATACATTCCCGATCCTTACCAACTAACCCGAGTAAGTATATGATGGAAACATTAGGAATTTTTAAAGACTTTTTCAACTTTATTTTCTATTCATCTCCTCAACAAAAAAAAACAAAAACAAAAATTTCCCCTAGTTAACCCCTTTGACCTAAACCTTTCGTTTCAAAACCCGCAAAATACCATTTTGCACAAATCTCCCATCACCCAAAACCAATCTTTGTTTTTACACCCTTTGTTTTAGTAAAATGCGGTTCTTTTGAGATCTATAAAAAGAGGTGACGTAGTTTATTCAAAAAAAAAAATTCCTCTAGTTGCTTGAATAAATAGGCAAAATTATTGCTTATAAACCTTGAGTTCGTACCTAAGTTACAAATAAATAAATTTTCAAAAGAAACTGACATTTTAGTTTTTTAGCCACTTATCAAGTAAAACTACCTTACCCCTAACCAAAAAACCTACCGTTTTAAAGTCCTCTTGTTTCGTTTCAAAACCTGGAAAATACCATTTTGCACAAATCACCCATCACCTAAAACCAATCTTTGTTTTTACACCCTTTGTTTTAGTAAAATGCGGTTTTGAGATCTATAAAAAGAGGTGACTTAGTTCATTAAAAAAAAAAATTTCTCTAGTTGCTTGAATAAATAGGCAAAATTATTGCTTATAAACCTTGAGTTCGTACCTATCACAAATAAATAAATTTTCAAAATAAACTGACATTTTATTTTTTTAGCCACTTATCAAATAAAACTACCCTACCCCTAACCAAAAACCTACCGTTTTAAAGTTCTCTTGATATTTACAAAGATTATGTTAAAAAGGAGGAGGTTTGATTGCTTGTCAAGCATATGGTAGGAATAAGCTCCATACTGGTATCGAGCGTTTCACTTATACATTTTCGGCCGAGTGTTGAGTGATCACTTGTGAGGTGTGTGAAATTATATAGCTAAATGAAATTTGTAAGGCCATGAAATTGAGTAGGGTTACGCTTGTCTTTATCAAACACAATTATAGATTATTGGACTTAGTTTTCTAGTGGGCTTGGGTTAGGCCATGTGGAACGAGTTATTAGTGGACCCAATACAATGTTATGTTTAGTTCATTATTAGGGTTAAGCTTTGGTTAGACATTAGAGAGAGCTAGAGAGGCGAGTTAGGGTTGTTGATTGTTAATGCTTTTATTTAAACCTTGTACCAGACAAGTCCAAGAATTTGTGTGCAAATCATCAATAACAATCGATTTTGTCATATTCTTGTTCTACACCTTCTTAGTTTTTCGCACTTTGATTGTGTTTGGGATATCCGATTGATGGTCTTGGACTTACAATTGGTATCACTTTCGAAGGCTCGGTTTTGTTGGATATTACTCGAAGAAAAAGAAGAAAGTGTTTGAAGATTCGAAGAACATCAAAGTACATCAAGAACAATTTGTATTTTCACGTTTGATCTGTTTTGAAAGTTTAAAGATTGTGTTTGCATGTTTCCAGGGATTATTGGTGGAAATGATCTTAGAAATTGAATTTCAAATCATTCTTTAATTATAGGGATTTGATTTTTGAATTTCACTGTAAGGCAAACTGTGTATGTGTTTTGTCACACCCCGACATCCACGTGTCTACCGGTGGGCCCGGTGAGGAGTATCATGACGTACATTTGATATCATCGTTACCAAACAAGATAAACACAATGGAAGTCTTGGAATAAATAAACTATTACAAACCGAAAGTGTTCAAAGTTCAGAACAAATATACACAAACAAGGCTTGTAATAGGATCCACAGGCGGATCGCAACATACAAATGATAATCAGACTATAAACAGGCAACTCCCTAAGGTCGCAACTCCTTAGTTATTCGCCCCGCAGCTCCCGGCCTATTCCGTACTTGCAACCTGTAACTTAAGCTTTTGAAAATACGTCAAATTACACTGGTAAATACGCTCAACCGACTCATTTTGAAAACCTTTCCGAAAATGGTTTTAGGTGCGCTAGGCACGTTTTTATAAATAACTTGGGACAGTACAAAAGACCTTGTATACAGATTTAGATGCTGGCTTTTACATATGAGGCCCAATACAAAAACCGAGACATGATCGACTGACACACCACTCTGAACTTTCACAAAGAAAGCAGGATAGCAATTTCCCAGTGTATGCCTACACGCCATGATATATTGTCATGGCCACTACCAATTTAGTGAGCCAAGTATATCCCGGACACGGTCAAGCCCACCCTCAATGTTTTAGTTTCAGTCAAAACAGATCAAAACCGGGTTATGTAAGATTTCAGTTAACTATCACAACTGGATAAAACATCATCCCATACCCGACCAAGCAGTAGTAGTCTACCATATCCCAAGCCCGTATAGGGAAAATAACTTAAGAGTATTTACCTGAATTGAAGTTCGTAAGTAATCCAAATTCAGCGTATTCCAGAGCAAGTACAGGAGCAATCTACCGGGAGGCGTTCAGTCTGGAGTGATGGTCATTAATAACCAATATTAGAATGCTAACGGGTCCTTAGTTAAGTCCTAGACTTGGACCGGTTAGTCTTACGCTAAATTGTGATACGGTACGGTACGATATGCTAGGTTAAGCGGTGACTGGAATAGAATGTTAATTGGACCCGACAAGTACATAGACTTGCATAATATGGGAAGACTAATAACATTCTGGGATTTGATAAGGAATTGACAAAGTTAAACCCGTTTTGGTTTAAATAGGTAAACTAGCTATGTATGCTTAACCGAACGCGTATAAGCGAAACCGGGTAACTGTAAGAGTCGTATAATAGTTCCATAATGAGATATTCTTAAGATATGTTATAAAATCAGTAGCATTTGCAAGGATAGGCCCGAGTTATATTTAAAACCGATTTATGCCTTACAAGGGCATTTTGGTCGTTTTTAGGCTTATAAAAGATGTTTAAAGTGAATCTGATGTTATGACCTTAAATATTCTATAAAAATATGTATTTTATCATGTTATAACAGTAGGATATTAAATATATGTGTGTTTGATGATTTTTGAAACATACTATGTCCCGCATGGGCATTTTTAGTAATTTCACACATAGCTTTGAAGCCGAATTTGGGATTCTGAGTTCGGGACTTGTACTTACTGTTGTATATTAAAAATAAGTTTATAAATCAGTAGGTAACAAGTCTCAACTCATGGTTATGGTTTTAAACCATACTTATGCGCCGAAGAGGCGTAAAAGTCGCTAAAATGTCGTTAAATCGATATGTTAATATAAACTGAAGTTAGGACCTGTTTTAAATAGCCAAAATATGTCATTTAATTTATAACATTAGTAAGTTAAGATTTTGATTATAAAAAGTTTGAATCTTGCTATTTTTTCGTAAAAAGGGTAGTTTAGTCGTTTAGCGGCGATTAGCGATTCTTAAGCATGCATTCAGGTCATAAACTGAACAAACATCCTAAATGGTCCTACTTATCATAATTTATCAGTAAGTATACCATCCATATGCTCATATGTGCCAAACATCTCATTTTGTGCAAAAGGACCTATTTGCAAAGTTTTAAGGATTTTTACGGAACTTATATAATAACTCAGATTTCTTAGGAATTGAGTCACGAAAATTTAGGACAATATTATAGACATAATCATGGTCATAAAATGACCAAAACTTAGTATCAAGAATGGCTCAAAATGGGTCAGAACTAAAAGTCAACAGAAAGTCAACCGTTTGAGACTTTCGGTTACAAACCGAGCCTAGACCAAATTTGACGAGCCGAATCTGTTGAAACAAGTTCTAATACTTATTTTAAGGTTATTAATGCTTCAAAACATAATTTATAACTTCTGGATCATTAGATATGGAGTTTACAAAAATTGCTCAGTTTGACTTTATTGACTTTTCGTTTGACTCACCAATCGGCCATGAATCCGTGATAATCTGGAGATGCCCTCTTGAGGGATTATCACATCCATCATTATGAGCACGTAGGATCTTTCGTTATGCACAATGGCAGAGTATGCACGGATTTATAGCAAAGTCAATGCGTTTTTACGACAAGACTTTGTTTGGAGCAAATGGCTATAAATAATCAACTTAGCAGGGATTGAAGACTTACAATAAGTTCAAGTGGGAGCGATTTGGAATGCCTGGATATGATCAGAAGCTCCTCAAGCAAGACCTTAGAGCACTTGGTTATGATAGAGTGTGTGTTGCAACTCAATTTCACCACTTAAATGACCAAGGATCTGATCATGGGGGTTACCAGGTGTTTGAGGTCAAGTATTAGTGTCCCAATACGTGTAAGACATGCAAGAAACATGATAATTGCGAGAAGAGGTGGCAGAACATGGCTCTGCCATGTTTCTGCTCGCTGGCAGGGGCTTACAGACCGTATGGCTCCTGCCTTGCGGTCCGTAAGGCATCCCCAGATCCAAAACTTCCGCCTTTTTATACGTTTGACCCCTGGACTTTATTACATCACCCTTTTGAGGATAATATAATGCGATTTAACAACTTTAGGTCCCTCCTGGTTTGACATACGTCATATTTAGGATTCCCAGGACACGAGTAAGATAATTATAGGACGTAAAAACACGTAGTGTTACATCCTCACCCCCTTAAATTAAATCTCGACCTGAGATTTCAATCAAACAGTTGTGGGTAATTTTGTTGCATGACAGACTCTACTTCCCATGTGTATTCGGGACCTCTACGAGCATCCCATTTAAATTTTACAATCGGCACGTGCTTCCTACGAAGCTTCTTAACCTGACGATCCTCGATCGCCACTGGTTGTTCAATAAAGCGCAGGTTCTTATCAATTTGAACCTCATCGTGTGGTATAGCCAACGACTCGTCCGCTAAGCACTTCTTTAAGTTGGAGATGTGAAATACATCATGGATTCCACTAAACTTCTCGGGCAATTTGAGCTTGTACGCAACAGCTCCAACTCGTTCGATAATCTCGAATGGTCCAACATACCTTGGACTTAGCTTGCCTTTCTTCCCGAAGCGCATAACGCCTTTCCAAGGCGATACTTTTAGTAAGACCTTTTCCCCTACCTGGAATTCGAGTGGTTTGCGTCTTCGATCAGCATAACTTTTCTGCCTATCTCTGGCAGCCTTAAGACGATCACGAATTTATAATATCTTATCCGTCGTCTCTAGGACTATTTCTGGTCCTGTCAGTTGAGCTTCCCCAACTTCTGCCCAACAAACGGGCGTCCTACACTTTCTTCCGTACAATGCTTCAAACGGGGCAGCTTGAGTACTTGCGTGGTAGCTGTTGTTGTAGGAGAATTCAACAAGTGGCAAGTGGCTATCCCAACTTCCACCTAGATCAATCACACAAGCGCGGAGCATATCTTCCAAAGTCTGTATAGTGCACTCACTTTGCCCATTCGTTTGAGGATGATAAGCTGTGCTAAAATTTAACCGAGTGCCCTAGGCTTGTTGAAAGCTTTTCCAGAAATGAGAGGTATACCTTGTGTCTCTATCTGATACAATGGATACTAGCACGCCATGCAATGACACAATTTTATCTACATAAAGCTTAGCAAGCTTATCCGAGCTATATGTCTCATTGATGGGTAAGAAATGAGCTGGCTTAGTCAGCCTGTCCACGATCACCCATATTGCGTCATTCCCTCGCTTTGTTTTTGGTAACTTGGTAATGAAATCCATATTTACGCATTCCCATTTCCACATGGGAATTTCCAATGGCTGCAATAGACCTGATGGCTTTTGATGTTCAGCTTTAACTTGTAAGCACGTCAAACATTTAGCTACATAGGCCACTATAGATTTCTTCAACCCGGACCACCAATAGTCGGGTCTCAAATCCTAATACATTTTGTCACCACCCAGGTGAATCGAATACCTGGAACTATGTGCTTCTTGGAGGATCAAGTCTCTAAGTCCTCCGAAAATGGAATCCAAATTCGTCCACAAAATTTAAGAATTCCATCATTCCCCGGTGTGAGTTGTTCTACCATCTTTCCCAGTTCTTCTTTAGGGAGGTTTGTTTCAAGTAAAGCCTGCTTTTGAGCTTCCAAAATTTTATCTTTCAGACTATTCTTTACTTCAATACTTTTGGCATTGATCAGTATGGGTTTAATCCTTTCCTTGCGGCCAAAGGCATCGGCAACCACATTTGTCTTGCCTGGATGATAACGGATCTCGCAATCATAGTCGTTCAGCGTCTCCATCCACCGACGCTGTCGCATATTTAAATCCTTTTGATTGAATAAATGTTGGAGACTTTTGTGGTTGGTGTATATAACACACTTTGTTCCATATAAATAATGTCTCCACAGTTTGAGTGCAAACACCACGGCACTTAGTTCCAAATCATGCGTGGTGTAGTTTCTTTCGTGTATCTTCAATTGCCTTGAAGCGTAGGCAATTACCTTTACTCTTTGCATGAGTACACACCCCATACCGGTGTGTGACGCAACACAATATACCACAAATTCTTCAATTCCTACCTTGTAGAGTCAATACAGGAGCATTACTTAATTTCTGCTTCAATACATCGAAAGCTTCCTGCTGTTTCGGACCCCAAACAAATTTAACATCTTTATGGGTCAGGGTCGTCAATGGAGTAGCTATCCTTGAAAAGTTTTCTATAAATCTTCTATAATAACCGGCCAAACCCTGAAAACTTCAGATTTCGGATGGTGTCTTAGGGGCTTGCCAGTTCATTACTGCCTCGACTTTGGCAGGGTCAACTTGTATCCCCCTTCCACTAACCACGTGGCCTAAGAATTGTACTTCACGCAACCAAAATTCACACTTAGAAAACTTTGCATAAAGTTTCTCTCGTCTCAACAACTCAAAAATACACCTCAGATGTTTCTCGTGGTCCGCCTGACTACGAGAGTATATAAGTATGTCATCTATGAATACGATGACAAACTTATCCAGATAAGGCTTGCAGACTCTATTCATCAAATTCATAAAAGCTGCAGGTGCATTAGTGAGCCAAAAAGGCATCACTAAGAACTCATAATGACCACATCTTGTTCTAAATGCCGTCTTTGGAACGTCTTTAGTACGAACTTTGAGTTGATGATAACCTGACCTTAAATCAATCTTCGAGAAGTAGCTTGCTCCCTGAAGCTGGTCAAATAAATCATCGATCCGGGGCAATGGATAGTGATTCTTAATTGTTAACTTATTCAACTCGCGGTAGTCAATGCACATTCGCATTGAACCATCTTTCTTTTTCACAAACAGTATTGGAGCTCCCCAAGGCGAAGAACTTGGCTGAATGAATCCTTTTTTCAAAAATTCCTCAAGTTGTGTCTTCAACTCTTTCATTTCTTTAGGTGCAAGTCTATACGGGGCTCTAGTAACTGGAGCTGCATCAGGTATGATATTAATTCTAAATTCTACTTGCCTATCTGGAGGTAGACTAGGCAAGTCTTCAGGAAACACGTCAGCAAATTCCGAGATAACAGGTAGATCTTCAATCTTTGGGTTAGCTCCATCAATGGTTACTTGTGCCATGTAAATGACACAATTCTTCTTCAGGCATTTCGAAGTTTTAAGTAACACATCCATTTCGGACAAACCATAACGTACATCACCTTGGATAGGCAGCAATTCACCGGTCGAAGTTTTGATTTCGATGAGCTTCTTGTTACAGGCTATATGGGCGTGGTTACTAAACAACCAGTCCATACCAAGAACTACATCGAATCCTGCCAACTTCATTGGCAATAGCGAAACAGGAATAGAGTGATCCTTAATGGAAATAAAGCATCCATCAAGAATTGTAGAAGCGGTTTCTATCGTTCCATCAGCAAGTTCTACATCGTATGTTATGTCTAGAGTTCTTATGGGCAAGTTTAATAAGGCACTAAACTTGTGATCTACAAATGATTTATCAGCCCCTGAATCGAAAAGAACTCTAGCATAAACGTCATTAATAAGGAGCGTACCTGTTATCACATTGTCATCATTCACAGCCTCCTTGGCTTTCATCTTGAAAGCACGAGCTTTTCCTTTCTTCGCTCCATCGTCCTTAGCAGTGTCATCCTTCTTGTACTTAGGACAGTTGGGTTTGATATGTCCTTTCTCGCCACAATTAAAACAGGTGGCCTCCTTCAAATCTTTACATTCCAGGGCCTTGTGCCCATGCCTCTTACAAATCCCACAAGGCTTTGTCTGAAGTTCGTCCCGACACGCACCAAAGTGTCGCCTGTTGCACTTTCTGCATTTAGGCCTATTATCAGACCTTGGATGATTCTTGTTTGACATGAACTTCCTGTTCTTGTTGAAGAGGTAAAACCTGTCATCATCTCTCTTCCTTTTCTCGCCACCTTCAGACCTAAGAGACCTCTGTCTCTTCAGATCCTGAGTCAAGACCATAGAAAGGTCTACAGCATACCTAAATGTCACGGGCCTAGATGCCCTGACATCACCCTTAATTTTTGGCTCTAATCCGCCAATAAAACGTGAGATGCGTTTAGATTCGGGAGTGATCAAATATGCCACCAATCTCGACATAGAGTTAAACTCCGATACATACTTCCCACAGTCGAGGTTCTTCATGGTTAGCCCGATAAATTCTGTTTCAATCCTTTCCATCTCATGAGGTGGACATTAGGCATCCTTTACCAACTAAATAAACTTTTCCCAGCTATAATTATAAAGATGGACCTTCCCAGAAGATTGAATCATCGACTTCCACCAAGTGAGGGCATCACCCTTGAACGATTGCGCTACATACTGCACTACGTCTTTTTCAGCGCACCCACTGATTTCCATAATAGTTTCGATCTCGTCTAACCATCGGAGCGTTTCCACAGCTCCTTTTTCACAAGTGAAATCACGTGGTTTGCAAGACACAAAGTATTTATATGAACAACCATCCCTTGAAAACTTGGTCTTTTTCTAATAATTCTCTCTCTCTCTCCTGATATTTGAGGAGTGCTCTGAGTGTTCCTTCTTTTCTGAAGAAGGTTTCAAGGGTTGTGTGGTGGTATGCTTGGATGTGTGCTTTGAAGTATGCTTGGTATGTGAAGCACTGGATTCACTGTTCTTCTCGTCACGATCTTTAATTGCTTTTTCTAATTCGGTGGCAACTAATGCCTGCAGTTCACCTCTAGTAGTTACAATCTGTTCGTTGGCACCTCCATCCCCTCGGTGGCTATCTGCTTCATCTGAATTGGCCATCCTTGTACTTTGACGCTGAAGCAATCACGTGGAATTTAATTAATTACACTTGTTCGATTTGATTGATAATGGCACAAACGGCCTTAATAAGGGGGTGTTAAAATGTGGCATAAATAAGCCTGTCACAAGGAAAATTTAAAGCAGCACTATGGGCATGAATTATAGAAGTCAAGATCACAAATGGATCACAAAGCTTTGAGGTTCGAACGTAGTTTTACTACCTCGAGACAGAGAGTTGTAGACTGAAACTGTCATTGTCACTAATGGACATAACATAGCCCGTATGCATTACATCACTAATGGATGTATTAATATGGCCGTAGGCACTACACCACCGATGGGTGTTTAAATAAAGTAATCATTTCACTAATGATTTCTGATCAAGATCAAAATAGATTATATAGGCTTGGACGTAGTCCTTTGCCTTGACGGCTTGTGTGGTTCCTCAGGTCGCACTGCCATGAGGTTAATACCTTGAATATATTAACCTTTTAGAATAGCAATTCCTTGAAATGGTTTAAGTAGCTAGTCCAGATCAGGTGGACTAGTGAAGTTTAGAACGTAGTTCACCACTTCTGGATATAAGGGATTCTTTATAGGATTTCTCAACCTTAACTATCAGGGTAGAACACCATATAATTAACTACCGTTTTGCCAATATATGTGACCTAATCACTTGGCAGGTGCAAACTATCAAGGAGATTTCTTGGAAATGTTTCGCAGATCACAAATTTTGAATTAATATTGAGACGTTGGCTTGAACAACTGATATAATAATAGTATATATAACATTAATCCAAAAGAAATCCCATTAATATTAATATTAATATTCAAATTACAATTGCCCTAAACGGGTCTTTTACAAGAAAACAAGATAGATTGTCCTCGCAGGGACTAAAATAAGAAACATACCCTCGCAGGGGTGTTAAAGTTTAATACTTGTCCATGCTAGGACTTAATTTAAATTAAACATAGTACATAAGGATAATAGGGAGCTTAATCCTTCTTCCCTGTTAACTTTTTCACCAGCCTTTTTAATAGTTTTTGGTTCTTCTTAGCATCCTTGGCCGATTTCTATTGTAGCTCTTTTACCCGTTCTAATGCTTCGTTTAGAACGTTCATAGTTGGTGGTGGCTGCTTGTGGTTGCGGTTGAGTTTGGGGTTGAGGCGGTGCAATCGGATGTTGGTACTCATAGTAGGGATATCCGCCTGGTTGATAGGGATAGGGGTAATGTGCATTCATGGCCGTTTCAAGGTAAGGGTCAGGGTGAGATATGTGATGGCTATGGCTATGCTCTGGCCAGGTAGAAGGATCAAAGGGGTTGTATTCTGGCAATTGTTGGTAGGTAGGTATGGGTTTATCAAAACCCGGTGGCGGAGGTGGTTGAAAAGGTTCACCAAATGGTAGGGGTGGTTGAGGCTCAGGCTCAACAGTAGAAGGCGGTTGTTCGTTGAAAGGCGAGGCATAAGAAGGTCCACCCATTTGTGGATCTTCTGTGATAGTGGGGTAGGATGAAGGTTGGGGAGATAATGACCCAACTCTAGGCCCCATTCATACGGACATGCGTGCGTTCCTCTTCCTAGGTGGACGAGGTGGTAGTTGTGGTTGTTCCACCTGTTGGTCTTCAGGTGGAGGGGTATGGGGTATAGGTGTATGGTAGGATGGAGTGTAGTGAGATGGCGTATTATGATAAGATGGGGTGTTATGGTAGGATGGGGTGTCATAGAAAATATATTGTGAAAACTTTTCCTGAAATTCATCAGGATAGTGTTGTGGCTTCAGCGTACGAATTCGACCCACTGGATAAGTAAATGGAATGACCCATTGATCCCGTTGCCGGCATTTCGGAGTCGGAGTCTTCTTCCATGGGCTCCGGGGAATCTTCAGGTGGGGTTATGGAAGGTGAGTGGAATTGAATATCGAGTTTATAATTCCCATGGAAAGAATGGGAGTGTGAGTGGTGAGATTGGGTAGGTTGTGGTGGCAGTGAATCTGGTGGTGGGGAATACTCGTGGGATATAGAGTGACGATGAGGGTACGGTTCCCATGGTGATGAGGAGTCTCCTGACCCCTCGTAAGGGTTGTATTTATGCGGTTTCGAAGGCCCTTGACTCGCAGCTCCGCCTCTCATGAGCCCTTTTCCTTTCGCTCCTCTAGAAAACTTTGGAGGCATCTTTGACAATTCCTGTCACAAAGCAAATTAAAAACCAAAGCAAGCAAAATAGCAAAATAGTGAAACGAATAATCCTAGGTCAAAGCCTAGACTCGAGAGTTTAAGGAATGTGTTTTCTTATATCGTTTGAGATCAAACACTAATGGCAAATGTCGAATTCCCTCAAACGTTAGCTCTGATACCAACCTGTCACACCTCGACATCCATGTGTCTACCGGTGGGCCCGGTGGGGAGTATCGTGATGTACAGTTGATATCATCATTACCAAACAAGATAAACACAGCGGAAGTCTTGGAATAAATAAACTATTACAAACCGATAGTGTTCAAAGTTCAGAAAATATACACAAACAAGGCTTGTAATAGAATCCACAGGCGTATCGCAAAACATACAAATGATAATCAGATTATAAACAGGCAACTCCCTAAGGTCGTAAATCCTTAGTTATTCGCACCGCAGCTCCCGGCCTATTCCGTACTTGCAACCTGTAACTTAAGCTTTTGAAAATACATCAGTTTACACTGGTAAATACGCTCAACCGACTCATTCTGAAAACCTTTTCGAAAATGGTTTTAGGTGCGCTAGGCACATTTTTCTAAATAACTTGGGACAGTACAAAAGACCTTGTATACAGATTTACATGCTGGCTTTTACATATGAGGCCCAGTACAAAAACCGATACATGATCGACTAACACACCACTCTGAACTTTCACAAAGAAAGCAGGATAGCAATTTCCCAGTGTATACCTACACGCCATGCTATATTGTCGTGGCAACTACCAATTTAGTGAGCCAAGGATATCACGGACACGGTCAAGCCCACCCTCAATGTTTTAGTTTCAGTCAAAACAGATCAAAACCGGGTTATGTAAGATTTCAGTTAATTATCACAACTGGATAAAACATCATCCCATACCCGACCAAGCGGTAGTAGTCTAACGTATCTCAAGCCCGTATAGGGAAAATAAGTTAAGAGTATTTACCTGAATTAAATTCGTAAGTAATCCAAATTCAGCCGTATTCCAGGGCAAGTACAGGAGCAATCTACCAGGAGGCGTTCAGTCTGGAGTGATGGTAATTAATAACCAATATTAGAATGCTAACGGGTCCTTAGTTAAGTCCTAGACTTGTACCGGTTAGTCTTACGCTAAATTGTGATACCGTACGGTACGATACGCTAGATTAAGCGATGACTGGAATAGAATGTTAATTGGACCCGACAAGTACATAGACTTGCATAATATGGGAAGACCAATAACATTCTGGATTTTGATAAGGAATTGACAAAGTTAAACCCGTTTTGGTTTAAATACGCAAACTAGCTACGTATGCTTAACCAAACGCGTATAAGCGAAATCGGGTAACTGTAAGAGTCGTATAATAGTTCCATAATGAGATATCTTAAAATATATTATAAAATCAATAGCATTTGTAAGGATAGGCCCGAGTTATATTTAAAACCGATTTATGCCTTACAAGGGCATTTTGGTCGTTTTTAGGCTTATAAAAGATGTTTAAAGTGAATCTGATGTTATGACCTTAAATATTATATAAAACTATGTATTTTATCATGTTATAACAGTAGGATATTAAATATATGTGTGTTTGATGATTTTTGAAACATACTATGTCCCGCAGGGGCATTTTTAGTAATTTCACACATAGCTTTGAAGCCGAATTTGGGATTATGAGTTTGGGACTTGTACTTACTGTTGTATATTAAAAATAAGTTTATAAATCAGTAGGTAACAAGTTTCGACTCATGGTTATGGTTTTAAACCATACTTATGCGCCGAAGAGGCGTAAAAGTCGCTAAAATGTCGTTAAATCGATATTTTAATATAAACTGAAGTTAGGACCTGTTTTAAATGGCCAAAATATGTCATTTAATTTATAACATTAGTAAGTTAAGATTTTGATTATAAAAAGTTTGAATCTTGCTATTTTTTCGTAAAAAGGTAGTTTAGTCGTTTAGCGGCGATTAGCGATTCTTAAGCATGCATTCAGGTCATAAACTGAACAAACATCCTAAATGGTCCTACTTATCATAACTTATCAGTAAGTATACCATCCATATGCTCATATGTGCCAAACATCTCATTTTGTGCAAAAGGACCTATTTGCAAAGTTTTAAGAATTTTTACGGAACTTATATAATAACTCAGATTTCTTAGGAATTGAGTCACAAAAATTTAGGACAATATTATAGACATAATCATGATCATAAAATGACCAAAACTTAGTATCAAGAATGGCTCAAAATGGGTCAAAAATGAAAGTCAACAGAAAGTCAACCGTTTGAGACTTTCGGTTACAAACCGAGCCTAGACCAAAATTTGACGAGCCGAATCTGTTGAAACAAGTTCTAATACTTATTTTAAGGTTATTAATGCTTCAAAACATAATTTATAACTTCTGGATCATCTGATATGGATTTTACAAAAATTGCTCAGTTTGACTTTTATTGACTTTTCGTTTGACTCACCAATCGGCCATGATTCCGTGATAATCTGCAGATGCCCTCTTGAGGGATTATCACATCCATCATTATGAGCACGTAGGATCTTTCGTTATGCGTTTTTACGACAAGACTTTGTTTGGCGCAAATGGCTATATATAATCAACTTAGCAGGGATTGAAGACTTACAATAAGTTCAAGTGAATGCTAGGAGCGATTTGGAATGCCTGGATATGATCAGAAGCTCCTCAAGCAAGACCTTAGTGCACTTGGTTATGATAGAGTGTGTGTTGCAACTCAATTTCACCACTTAAATGACCAAGGATCTGATCAAGGGGTTACCAGGTGTTTAAGGTCAAGTATTAGTGTCCCAATACGTGTAAGACATGTAAGAAACGTGATAATTGTGAGAAGAGGTGGCAGAACATAGCTATGCCATGTTTCTGCTCGCTGGCAGGGGCTTACGGACCGTATGGCTCCTCCCTTGCGGTCCGTAAGGCATCCCCAGATCCAAAACTTTCGCCTTTTTATACGTTTAACCCCTGGACTTTATTCCATCACCCTTTTGAGGATAATATAATGCGATTTAACGACTTTAGGTCCCTTCTGGTTTGACATATGTCATATTTAGGATTCCCGGGACACGAGTAAGATAATTATAGGACGTAAAAACATGTAGTGTTACATGTTTAAAACGCGAGGTGTGCGACCTGGAGTGTATGGTTAAGACCAGCTGTGTACGAGATCAAAAGTGTGCGAGTTGAGGTGTGTGACCTGAGCTTTATAGTGTGTACGGGCTTAGTGTGCGCCCAGGCCCACCAGTCTGTGTGCGGTCAAGTCTTCAAGTGTGCGACCCAACTTGTGTGTGAGGCCCAAATATTTAGTGTGTGACCCAAGAAATAGAGTGTGCGGTCCAACCAATCTAGTGTGCGGCCCAAATATACAAGTGTGTGGTCCAAAAAAAGTTGTGTGCGGCCCAAATTAAAGTGTATGACTTCATTGTGTGTGGCCCAGATAGAGTGTGCGAGTGTGCGCAAAGGTGGAACTTTAACCAGCAGACGTGTTTGGTTTTAAATGTGTTTAAGTGCAGAACTTGATCTGCAAACAATCTTACCAAACCGACTGCACGGTTAGACTCGTGTGATTGTTAGGGCAAAAAAACGTTTTCGTGCAATTTCTGAACATTTTCAACGATCCGGTTCGGTAAAACAGAAACTTCTAAGGGATCACGGTTTAGAAATTTTGAAATGTCTTCTCAAATTGATGTGCTTAAATAGAAACTTAAGTGTTTCATACATTTTTGGTGAATTTGTAGAAGCACTAATTGCTCGTTTTGCTGAACTGCTCTCTAAAATAAAAAAAAACTCAGAAATTGTGGTGTCTACCTTTATGAGCAACAAGAAGCCTCTAGATGCTCTAAAGGGTATTCTGGATCAGATCAGCCAAACAATAGCTGGTTTAGAGATGTTAATCAGATCGTGTTGACAACCAATTATTACAAAATGAAGACTGATGAGCTGATCTCACTCATCAAATCATATGATAAGGCTGGCAAGCAGAAGGCTCAAGACAACACATCTACTGCAATTTATTCATCCACTCCTGTTGATTCATTGCCGGATTCAGAATCAGGTTGTTGTGCAGTTACTCAGATTCATGACTTCACCCCCACTCCCACTGAGGTATGTGTTGATAATATATGTTGTACCAGTTCCTGTAGAGAGAAAGTAAGTGGCTACAAAGAACATGCCAACTCTTTAATATGCAACTGCAGTTATCCAAATCTGATTTATATCAGACTAAAAAGAAAATAAATGGATACAAGGATATGGTGGAGACACAAAAACGTGATATCCGACAGTTGCATAAAGATTTGAGTCAAGAGAAGTGTAGGTATCTCCATTTTTAAGAGATTTCTGAAAAATGACTGCTAAACTTGATTCATTAAACTCAACTTTTGAAAATACAAACTTTTATTTTCGAAAATTCGATGTTTCTAGTGAAAAAAAAAAGTTTAAAATATGATAAATAAGCAGTTACAGTTCAGTTCAGTAAGAAAGAAACTAGGAATAAAGGTCTAGGATATGTGAGTATTCCTCCACCATACAAGAATTCCTACACTAATATTCCTATGACTGGAGAGGAGATTGCAAAAATTCCTGACATAGTTTATGGTGAGGTTAAGGGTTTGAAAGTTGAGCCTGTTAAGACCACAAAAGTTAAAATCTCAAAATTGAAAAAGGAATGAAACAAAGACAGCCAAAACAACATCTGCACCTATTTTTGTTAAATCAGAAAATGTCTCTAAGCAAACAGAGACATTGATTTTTGAGAAAAAAAAATGCAGAGGTTGATAAGCACTTTCAGCTTTTAAATCCTAATGAACAAAGTGTTTTTAAAAACCAACCTGAAAGTTAGTTTTCAAATGAAGAATCGGTGAATGAACCGACTGAGCCAGTTGCGCCACCAAACTCCAAATGTGAATCACCTAAAGCAATTGTTCTGAGAAATTGGAATCAGTTGAATTTAGTGAATCCAGCTGTGAGTCCGCTAGAGCAGCTGAATCAACAACAGAGGATTAAGCAGAGCCACTCCAAAGGGAATGTAACTCAAGTGGTTTAGCTGAATCAAGCAGTGAAGCATTGACTGAGCTCATAACATCTTAATGTCTGAACGATATTGATGCTTCTACTTCGTGTGCGGATGAGGTAAAGGTAGAGGATTGGGTTGAGGGGGATGATATTGTTTGCCAAGAAACTATCGATGTTTGTTTGAAAATTTCTAATTTGTCTGTTCATGCTCGTCCATATGTGAAAAATAAATATTTGTCTCCAAAACCAACAGTTTCAAATGAAATTACAAAATCTAACACTGTCGTTAAAGATAAAAACAGTGAATGTACTAACTGTTGCAGGGACATATGAAGTAGGGCCGAAAGTTTGAAAAATCTACAAACAAATCATCCAACAGATACTATAACTCAAATTCGTCATCAATTGGGTCGAATGGATCGGGGTATGCTCCTTATGTAAAGAAGCAAACATGCTACAACTATGGCATACCCGGACACATTGCATGAAATTGCCCACATCGTCCCTATGTGCCATATTATACACGAAATCAGAAGGTTACACCAAGGGATGCATCTTATTCTAAGCCAATAAATGTTGAAAAACCTAAGGCAATGATGAATAAGCATCCTAAGGTTAAACCATCTGATGGGGATTGGAATGGTTATGAAAGCTACAAGTAAACAAACTTTGAAACCTAAACAAGTATTGAAAAATAACAAGGTTGAAAAGCAAACAGTTTTGGCAAAGGCACCTAAGAAATTAGAAAAGCCTAAACAAATTTGGAAAGCAAAACATAAAGTAGCAATCTTACCAGTCATTGAAATAAAGCGGACATGTGATTACGGGAAGTGTCTTATTTTGATACTTTAGGAAATCCCTGGACCACGATGGCCTGAGTACCAATGTCTTATTAATCTCAGGGACAACCAAGGAGGAGATGTTGACAATCCTTGGAATGTTGATAGCGATGTTCTGGAAAATAACGGGCAACATCTCACTATTGCAAAAAGTTCTATCTTTTTATAATTGATATGTTTCCTTTGGAGGAGGTAAGATAAGATCAGCGAAAGGGTGCAATTTAAATTTCGTGCTCTAATCTTAATATTGCTTAGTCTTACATCTGATGACGGAACGGTTAAGAAAGAACAACAAAAATATTTTCATTTTCTGTAGTTTTTCTTTTTGTACATACGTTTTCTTATAAGGTACATTTGCACATAAGATCTATGCACAAATTTAGGGGGATATATGGGGATATATGTATACATATGCATTGTGAAAATGAGAAAAATACAAAAACATTTGAAAAACAGAAAAATCCATTTAAATACAAAAACATTTAAAGGAAGATAAACTCAAAATGAGGGAATTCCATTGAGCTGAAAAGCCATATTCGTACCACAAAGGTATTTGCCTAACCCTCGTCGGACACTTTATTGGTCACTCTGTTGTACGAAAGTACTGAGCTGTTCGCCAATAGTCCGATGTTGTAAAACCAAAGGATGAACTTAGTATACTCACCTGCTATGATGAATCATTGTGCTTACCTTGATCGCGTGGGTATGTCATGGAATGAGACACACGGGTATTATAGTGTAATATTACCTTAAGCGTATTACGAAGTTGAAATTTTGAAAATTGAACATTAAAGTTTAAGTGGACAAACATATTGGCAATCACTTAGACCAGTCTGAAAAAGTTCGTGCTAAAAATGTTCATTGGTCTGCCTGAGAACGATAATGATCCCATTGCATTTGTAAGTGTATACTGTAACTGTTCGAGTTAGTTTCTGCATTTCAGTTTAGGATCTCATATATAAAAATTAAAAATTATAAAACCTAAAATCCAAAAATAGAGTGTTTTATTTGTTTTAAATTAAAAACAGATTTGATTGATCATAAAAATTGAGAGAATTTTGAATTGTGAAATCTGAGTACAAGTACTTGGATGTACTAAGTGTTCATGTGCTACTTACTAAATGTTTGCTTATATATTTCTGAGAAAATTGCAGAACTTGATTTCAATCAATAACAGGGGTTGATGAAGATTGAGATGTACCTAAGTCACAAGAATCGGATATGAGTCATCGTCTGAGAATGATAGTACTTTTGAAGTACCTGTGAACCTGCTTGAAAGAGAAAGATTAAAGAAGAAAAGAGCGGTTGAGAATCCTCCTCTCGCATTCTTTTTAAGCTAGATATTCAAGCAAAAGCTGATGATGTTCAAGAAGAATAAAAGACCCAAGTTTGAAGATGAAGAGTTGAAGTATCTTCCCACCAAGACATGATAAAGACATCATAAACCTAGGGGGATATTGTAAGGCCATGAAACTGAGTAGGTTTATGCTTGTCTTTATCAAACACAATTATAGGTTATTGGACTTAGTTTTCTAGTGGGCTTGGGTTAGGCCATGTGGGCCGAGTTATTAATGGACCCTATATAATGTTATGTTTAGTACTTATTAGGGTTAAGCTTTGGTTAGACATTAGAGAGAGCTGGAGAGGCGAGTTAGGGTTGTTGATTGTTAGTGCTTTTAATTGAAACGTTGTACCAGACAAGTCCTAGAACTTGTGTGCAAATCATCAATAACAATCGATTTTGTCATATTCTTGTTCTACACTTCCTTAGTTTTCCGCACTTTGATTGTGTTTGTGATATCCGATTGAAGGTCTTGGACTTACAAAATTTTATCAAGGCATGTTATGCCCACAAAAAACATTTATTTTTCTTAAAAAGTGTTCTAAATAAATCATGTCGAATAGGACTGTAAATAAAATAAAAACATGAATAAAAAGAACTTGGATTCCTGACACTCTACAAACAAGACCAAAAACTTCTTCTCTACCAATTTCATTTGGGTGTGTAAGCAAATATTAAAGGGTTTTGCTTGAGGACAAGCAAATATTCAAGTGTGGGGGTATTTGATATACGCCAAATGCAACATATAAATTATATCAAATACGGTATAAAATCAACCGTTTTTTAGTACTAATATTGGAAAAAGTATGTTTCTTTGTATACTTTTGATTTTTAGGATTAAAAGAGCTTAAATGTACAAAATGAACAATTAACGACAAAAACCGGCATAATTATAGAAGACGCGATGACGACACACTATACCGACCCTCCGAGCTTCATCCTAAGAACAAAAACAACGAATCAAAAGTCAAGCATGGGGTCGTGCCTAGTTGGCATGGGGTCGTGCCCCTTCAATATTCCAAGATAGAATAAGACAAAAAGAAGCACACAAAAGGCATGGGGTCGTGTCCCTTGAACACGGGTTGTGGTCAACTTCCAAATTTGCGAATCTTGGATAGTACAGCAAGTACAATGGCCACGGGGCCGTGCCGTTGACACACGGGGCCGTGTAGCAGCTAATCGGACATATTCACTAAATGAAGACATAGAAGAAGGAAGGTGTTGTTTCTAGCTATAACTAGGGGTGCTTGGATTTATTTCAATGCATCCCTTGGCAAATCATTTCTCTCACACTTACCACCACTCCACCATCATCATCCACCACAAACATTAGAGTTTAGAATGTGTAGTAGTCTTGGGATCCAAGATTGATCCTAAAAGCCTTTGTTAAACTATGCCCATGCTTGGCTAAGTTCTTACATCACTTAGTGAAGACAAAATCTTTTATGTATTACTTTTGATTTCCAATCGTTGGTGAACTTTTTAATTGGGTTTGTATTAATGACGTTAATAACTAGTTTTTTATATTGAAAGTGAACTTTATTATATCATCTCTTCATGTTTTGTTGATTCACTCATTCGTGTTTTTACGGTCTATATAAAGCGCGTTAACTGCCTGGAAGGGGGTTAGAAGGGTGGTTTGGGTAAAGTTCTTACCTCGTTCAGTGTATAGATCCTGCGAGGACTTGATTCAAGCTTATTAGGACTTCCTTTTGTGGCAGATAGCATTAAATCGGGGGAAGTAAGAACGGCTTGAATTCCTTATAAATAAACTACTGTTAAAACTTTAAACCGGCCTTGTGGAATTATATCCTTGCTGACTCAGACCAATATGGGCGAGGGTAGCATTGCCTCCACAAGAGGGGCATGCCACATTTTGTATTAATAACTCACTTAATTATCTTTCAATATTCCAGCCTTGCGGGACTGTATCCCTGCTGACTCAGACCAATATGGCTGAGGTAGCATTGCCTCCAAAAGAGGACATGCCACTATAACCAAGATAATATCTTAAAAAATCCAAAGTGCGGAAATCATCAAAGGGTACACAAAAGATGAGTCGGAACCAAGTGATTCTATCTTGTTTAATTGTTTCTTTAATTACTTTATTTTACTTATATAGTTTACTTGTTAAAAATTTTTCTCAAAGTTTGGGTCGATTAGACGTTGACGATAATCCGGTATTAAAAACTCTTGTGTCCTTGGACGACCTCAGTATCTTACCATCACTATACTACGCAAACGATGGGTGCACTTACCCTAACGTGTTGTAGATAGTGATAGTTTTATATCGTGTTTTTATAAATTTAAAGCTTGAATAACGAGTGAAAAGTCCTTAAATTATAGAGTAAATTGCCAAAATCATCCCTAAGGTTTGGGCATGTTTGTCATTTTCATCCAAAACAACTTTTTTTACCATAGTCCTTCACTTTTGGGGTTTTATGTCATTTTCATCCAAATGTCTAATTTGCTTTATTTTTTCTATCAAACATTTGGATGAAAATGGCAAAAAATCCCAAATCTCAGGGACGAATTGGCAAAACAAAAAGTCAGACGTTTGGATGAAAATGGCAAAATATCCCAAAAGTGAAGGACTATATGGTACAAAAAAGTTGTTTTGGATGGAAAATGGCAAAAATGCCCAAACCTCATAGACGATTTTGGCAATTTACTCTAAATTATATCTAAAAATCATACACACTCCGCTCATGTCAATGCAGAAGGATGTCAATATAGCGAGAATTCTTTTGTCTCAATTTACTAAAGGTCGCCTAGCAGGGGCAAAGTCTAGGTTCGATTTGGGTCCGTATGTGACCAGGATAATATTGTATTGTGATGCTTTTGTAAGTTATGCTGTAAAACTGTCTCCCCCAGGCCATGCGGGGGAGCACCCTAGACGTCCCGCAACGTGCAGGAGGCGCTAATTTGTGGGCCCTGAATGCTTCGTCCACGCGCTACGCGGAGATGGTTGAAGACTCTCCCGCGATGCGCGGGAGAGTGTCGTTTTGGGAAAGTTTAGGTTTTAATCTAAATCGAAAAATCATAACCTCATTCAGCTTTTAGTTGTTTTGGACGATCCCAGAGCTCCCATAGACGATTTTCAAAGTCATGAAACCCAATCATTCAGTTTTCTTCATGCAAACTCATTTTGAAGTTGTGATAACGACCATGCGAGGCTAAACTTTTCGTGACTTCCCCCGAATGAATGATTGCTACGTTTTTCATATTAAACTTTGTTTTTATGATTCTTGTAACTGGTACTCTTGACCACTTGTGTTGATTTTGGTAAAGTTATATTATATTTGAATTATTTGTCTATTATCAAGCGTATATGCGATTTCTTGCATCATTAACGGGTTGGTAATTTGGTGGCTTATTGGTATAATTTAACGGATCGTTAGATTGTTATAGTTTCTTTTTAAGCCCACGACAACTACATCTAAAAGTCAAACAAAAAATCCTAGCCACCCATCTGATCTTGATCAATGGCCAAGATTGGTTCTTAGGGTTCCCTTAACTCAATCAAGTTTCTATTTTAACCATTCCCTAATTGCATAATAGTGTATATAAAATTATGATAAAAGTAATTACACAATATATATTTTGTTATATAAATTTACTTTAAAATTGTGTGTATATATTTATTGTATTAAATGTGTTTATAAACAAATAACACTAGCTAGTAATATCCTAACTTATAACAAATTTACATACAAATTTTTGTGTGCGATATGTGTATATATAGGACAAGAATCCGTTAGGAACCACCCTTCATTGCGAGAACCACGAGAACCAGTGTGAACACAAACAGTAATACCTAAAAAATCCAAAAAAAAATACCAAATTTTTTTTTGTTTTTTTAATATTTTTTTTAAAAAAGTCGCAATATTTACTCAACAATAAAAAAATTTTTTGAGTACCAACTATCCATGCACATGTGCATTTTCGTCATTTCTTTGACAAATTCCGTAATACATTACAAACATTAGACAATTGTACTTTCATTTACACTACCATGTGTAACACACTACTTTTTACGTTACCAATATTAGCAATGCACATGTGCATCTATATATATCAACATGAAATAAGGTGTTTTGGTACACTAATTTGAATACATTTTCTCTTTCACTATCGTACCATCCATAATACACTACCATGCACGTGTGCATTTTCATTATTTCTTTGACAAATTTCGTAATACATTACAAACATTTAGACAATTGTTTCATTTACACTACCATGTGAATACACTACTTTTTACGTTACCAATATAAGAAATGCACATGTGCATTTATATGTATCAACATGAAATAAGGTGTTCTGATACACTACTTTGAATACACTTTCTCTTTCATCTATCATACCATCCATAATACCCTTCCATTACCTCCTACCATCCATAATACAATACATTACCTCCTACCATTTATAATAGAATACCAATACCAATATTTTCACTTTATTACATGTATATCAACACCGTTTATACCATCAAATCAACATATTACATCATAAAGTGACAACTATAACACATCAACCACTTGATATAACTAACCAAAAAACATATATATGAGCCTACTTTATCATTCAAAATCACAAACTTTTTGTACCAAAACACAGTATATAATTGTTATACATAATAATGCACATGTGCATTTAATGTAAAAATGAGTGTATTATGGATGGTATTGTAAATTAAAGTGCAATTGTCTACCAGTGATAACGTGTTACTGAATTTGTCGAAGTTATGATACATATGCACATATGCATGGATAACTGTTACTCGAAAAAAAGAGTTTTTTTTGGTAACGAAGTATAACGATTTGTATTAAAAAATATTAAAAAATAAATAAAAAAATTTTGAGTGCTTTTTTTATTTTTTTAGATTTTATTTTGCAACAAAGGTGGTTCTCGCGGTTCTCGCAATAAAGGTGGTTCTCGCATGAACCTTATCCTATATATATATATATGTATATATATATATTTAACAAGAGACGATGAAAAGCAACTTTAATTTTAAAATAATATATAGTTTTTTATTATTTTTTATTTAATATATTATAATTGTATTATTTACCCTTAATATCATATTTTAATTTTTTTCCTTTTCTAAAACCATATATTTCCTTTACCTTTTTTTAATAATTTTTTTTCTTTTTTAGAACATATATTAAATTATCAAATAATTTGATACTTCTTTAATAATTTACGTTTATAACTTTTTTTTTCTAAAATGTTAAGTACGTAGTTGTACTTGATTTTTTACCTTGACATTCCGTTATAGATTTTGTTAAAAACGAAGTTGTACTCAAAATAAATGTTTATTTAGTCTCGGTATAATTGATAAACTAAATCATTCTAATGGTTTAGCTTTCTAAACAACATACTTTATTTTCAAATCATATTTGTTTTACATTATCATTTGCTCGCTTTCGTCGCAACGCGAGCCGTCAAAAAAAGCTAGTTATAATTAAATGTGTTTATAAACAAATAACAGTGGGTCGATGCACGCAAACAACAGATCATGGCCGGTTCTTCCACATTATAAAAGTCTAATGAGTACGTGGAGTTCGATAGCGAAGTTGGGAAATCAAACCGTGCATACAAATCCGAGTTAAAACTCCCTCACTATGGTAAAGTGGGTACAGGGACCTTATTCGGTCCTGGCTGGATCCTTGGAGCACCTCAGACCCGTTAAAATCTCCTTTCCTAATTTATTCATGAGGGAAAAGGACAAGACTTGTGTGATTTGGAATGGAATAGTTGGGTCCCTCTAAAAGCTAATATCATGGTTTTGAAGACGGAAATGAATAGACTCCTAACCCTCATGGCGCTAAGAAATAGGAATGTGCAAGTTGGGTCGTGCATTTGCAAATTGTGAGGGCATGGTGATGAGACATCTGAGCACCTTTTCACCTCATACATTTCGCTTCTCTTGTTTGGCAAGAAGTGGCTAGTTGGTGTAGGGTGCCTCCCATTTTTGCGTTCCCCACTAAGGATCCTTTGGAAAAAGTCTTTTACGGTGTCATGATCTCAACATGTTGATGTATTTGAAAGGCAAGAAATGAGGTCATTTTCTCCAGCGCAATGGTCAATATCACAAAAACCATGGAAGAATCAAGTCTCTCAGCTTACTTACGTGGATATACAAATGGTCCCAATTTAAATATTTGTTAGGGGGTAGGGGTGGTCATCACCGATCACCCATCACTCACTCACAACTTCCAATCAAGTTCCGTCATGTCATCAACCATTATTCCATCACTCACAACCCATTTTAGTGGAAATGTCCATCTCTCACAACCACACCCAACAATTCCTCCCAACCAACAATTTCCCTCACCAACCGATACCACATCACGCGTGAAAAATACCACGCGTTATTAAATTAACACGTTATGACATTGAGTGGCGGTGGCATGAAAATGCGTTATACAAGCCATCACGTGGGGGAAGCTTCCACCCCGGGTCCCCTTATGGAAAACTCGTGTAATTTTGTTGTTTAAGCACTTGCTAGTTGTTGTTTTAACGAAGATATCGTAATTCAAAAAATAAAAATCTAGTAATATGCTAACTTGTAACAAAAGATACTTATTAGTTATTCTATATTTGTATATATATACACACTAAATACATCTTTAATAAAATAATAAATAAATATAAAAGTCAAGTCCTAACTGAGCTCAAATTTAAAAATTTATGAACAAATAAATATATATACAACTCCAAACGAGTAGAGCTCGTCTCATATTGTTGTATCGACTCATTTACCTTAAAAGAAAACTTTAGGACGGTTCTAACATGTTCTACTCATATTAGTGTTCTTATTTTGCTTAAATATTTAACATTTATCTGTTATTAGAATATAAAGTTTAACTTAAATTGATTATCAAGATTATAAAAACTGCCTTTTTCTTTCAACTACCAACGAACCCTTTAAGTGGACTATTAGCGAAATTCACAACATTAGGATACACTCGTCTTTGAACCGGGGAAAACTCTCACCTAGGCCGAAGCCCGTGAACACTCGCCCGAAGGCACGATAGTGCGGTGAGGTAAAACCCATTAAGTTCAAGGATCGAACTAGCGATTGTTGCCTACTCGCCTAGTCTCTCATCATCAACAGGTGCCGACAAAACTAAATGGTGAGGGCAAAAATTAAACTTGGGTAACTTGTAACAACAGGTCTCTCCTTTATCACTTCACCTTTCGCTTATTGACTATAAAATTACATAATAATAAGAAATTACAATATTAATTGCGATACATGAAAAGCATACACCAAATTACATTATTATTTAATGCTTTAAAGAATTTACAGGGATAAGCTCATCCCCCTCATTGGTGCTATTATTTCGACAGGAGGATGTTATTATTGTACCAAACACAATTTATTGTGACCAAGTACAATGGTCCTTTACATCAAAACATGTTTGTAACTACACCGAGGCGTATACCATTAATAAGTAAATTCATCTTCAAAACTAATAAAAAATATAAATAAAAATAAAATGTGTATTTACACAATTTAATATAGTACTGATGCAGCTTTATTATTTTCTAACAAAAATATGTTAATAAATATGATATATATAAAAGTTTCAAAACTATATACATATTTTAGTGTAAATCTATCGGTATCATAGAATATATAGGAGATATACATTTTCTTTTAACATGTAGTTACATAATTAAAGGAATAGAAAATGCATATGTATTTAATTTGGACACAAGTTTTTTGTAACACCCCGGGTGACCGGTTTGTATTAGTGGTATTCATAAACATAAGACATAGTTTCATTAATATTAAAGTTTTTCTAAAAGATAGTTCATAGTTCTAAGGCCATGATACATATTTATTTTATAAAAGTGACAAACATTTTCAATTAGCACCCTAGGGTTTATTCTTCACTCTTCATCCCGCCCAAAGTAACATGTGAACGTATGGTGAAATAAAATATACAGAATGAGTCAAATGCCCAGTAACATTAATAACCAGTAATGGTGATAATATTAACGCTAATAAAGATACTATATAAAGCAAGTCAACAAGCAAATTGTATCATATGGATGTACACTTGCACCGAATAGTAACCAGTGGGGATACGCAGGCCTACCAACCTATGCACCCAATAGATATGATGGTTGTGGGCACACACAAACCATCTACCTCAGTAACAGTAATCCTAAGATTAATACATATTTCTCCTAGTAGCAATGTACCACACTTATACCTAGGGGCGTCATGAACTGATCTCTCTATCATGGAAGGAGAACACGTTACTGGTGCCTCAATAGCGTGCTCGTGGGACACTCCACGAGAAGCGTAGAACTCAGGGTAACAATACAATCAGTCAGATACGGTATTCCATTTAAACAGTAAACGATAACCATACAATCAGTAACAGAACATGCGATAATGAGTACAATATAATCATAATCCTATCGCATGATATTAAGTCAAATATAAAGTTTGAAAAGAGAATAAACGGACAGTCATACGAATCGACATTCCAAAGATGTTAGGAGTTCCTAAAGAAACGATAGTCAACGGTAAACAATTGAATAAAATAACAAAAAGGAAAAAAGATAAGGATCGGTACCTTGTTGCTTGATATGTTACCTTACAAAAATAGATATTTGTCTAAGCGTGTTCGTATAAACCTACATTGTGTCTATATATCTCATAATGTTGTGTTCGCATATATAAGTATATATATTTGTTTGTCAAGAAATCTTGTTTAATCCATGTCTAGTTTAAATCCTCAAGTTTGTTGAAGTGATTATTTTTATTAATTCATTTTGCTTAGATTAAGGAATAATTGTTATCGCTATACATATGTATATTAATATTTATTAATGAAACATAATTTTATTTCTACTTTTATAATCGTAAGTAGATAAACATTAAATCTAGGTTTAATTAAATAAAGCATTAATTAAAGACAAATGTTGGTAACAAGATTTTAACTTGTGACCTAATGGTTATAAGTCAAAAGACTTAACCAGTGAGCTACTTAATCATTTATGTCAATCTTATGAAAACTAATGAGTTAAACAAGAAATATGATGTTATTATAGAGTTCCAGTTAGAAGTTAGAAATCTGATACATAAATCTGAAAAATACTTAACCAGTGAGCCACTTAATCATTTATGTCAATACACCACCAAGGTTTGAATCCCATACCTCTGGTTTCTAAGTCCCAAGACTTAACCACTTGGACTATACCATTTTCTTATATATGTTTTAAAATATAATTGGCTTAACCAGAAATCAGATGTGTTAAAATGGAAATCTGATGTGTTTAAATACAAATCTAGATCGTTTAAATATTAATCATTTAACTTATAATCCAAGACCTCTAGGTTATAAGTTATAACCTTAACCAGTAAGCTGAGTCGTCATCTTATAGATTTTGCAATATGATTACTTATATTCAAAAGTTGATGCTTATAATGGGAAACATTACGTGTTATTCGTAAATCTGATGTTACATGAAATCTACACTGCCTGAGCCTTTGTGAATAAACAAATTCATTAATTATATTATTTACACAATTCACTAGTTTATCTTTTTCTTCTTCATCTTTTATCTAAAACTAACATTCATATATTCCGTTCTCATTCTAGATTAACCTTAAAGTTTCAAATATAAAGAAATAGTTTTTTTTTACCTTGGTTGGATCGTGTTTCAGTTGCGAGAGACGTCGTCATAAAATACGTAAGTGTATGTCCCAAAAACTCAGATATCACACAATCACCAAGGATGGACGGAATCAAAACTTGGTGAGATTCAAGAAAACCGAAAAGATGAAATAACAATACGAATCAATCTAACACCTTGCACACGATTCTATTACTTGAACAAGCAAAACCTTCTGGTACAAGATGGAGGCTCTCTAGAATTCTCTCAAAAGTCTAACCCCAGATCTGACATAAGCTACCTTATATACTCTAGGGTAATCCCATGCCTCTCATGGGCTCCCATTGGGCTTGCCTAGCCCACATGGCCTTAGGCATGCCCAAGTGACCTATTAAGGTCCAATCCTAATACAAACTAACCCAAATAAATCCAAGTTCGCAACCATAGTCCGTTGCGTATATTTGATGCGTCAGTCTCAGACTTCTAGGACCTAACAGTAAGGATCGCCATAGTTGGTACTTCTTCGCCAAGTATCAGTTGGTGTTTGGTTTTGTCACAACCCGTCGAAGGTGGAAACACGAGGTGTGACACGAAAGGTTTTCATAGAATCCGATCACTAAACATCTATATGATAAACCATCATTACGATACCAAGATTCTAAAAGTTACAAAACCAATGTAACGTGTTTAGGTTTAGGTAACCAAAATAGATAACATGTCCAAAAACAACCAACAAAAGACATTGTTTATAAAACCAAGGATTTTTCAAATATATCTCATGTGTGAATGAGAAATACTAGGCAAAACCCACAAAACGGTATCGTCTAACATGCATACAAGAACTCCCAAAAGTTGGGAACCGTCGTTCACTTACCTTATCAGAAAAACATGCTTAAAATGTCAACATTGTAACATCGACCAAAAATGGGTCTTAGAAAACCCGACTCATTTTGTAAACCAAATCCAAACAGCAAAAAAATGTAACTGCGAATCTTTATTATTCTTTATTATTTTAATATTGTCATGGCTTAATTCAATTAGCTTAATGTTATTCGAGTTTAAAAATATAAATTTCACTTATATATTGTATAGATTATGTGTATTATATCTGGATTACATACTTATTACTTGTTACTCGCTTTATGTCGCAGTTTCACATTGTAAATCCACTAGCTGATCAGTTCCCTACGACCATGGGTTGAACTTGGTATCGCCACCATTATTTCACAATATATCGCATTGTATTGCATGTATCGCTGTTGGTTTTTATTTACTTAATTATTGATGTTGTTATTGGTTGTGATTATCTTACTCACCAACTTATATTGAGTCAAAACTATTTACGCATGATACAGGAAATCAAGTTTAACGAGATGAGGATGAAAACACGTAGGAAATGCCTTAGTCGAAAATATAATATCATATTTAATGTTTATGTTTTTATTGAAGTATGGATTATTTGGAATTTAATTGTTTATGTGACATTTTTAATTTGAACATGAATAAATATTTAAAATTTAATAGTTTCCATAAGCTTTGGACAATCATCTTGTTTTGAGTGTGTGATAGATTGGTATCAGCGTCAATGACTATAGAGAATTAGATTATGTTATTACACCCCTAGGCCTAGACTATAGCTTAATTAGGTGTCTTATGTGCCTTATATGATTACTTGTTCTCCTAACTTAAAAAAAAATTACACGTGTTGTAAACTTAATGTGCCTTACACGTTATTATTTGAATTATTTCTATGATATGATTTAAATTAATGTCGCTCATGCACATTCTAAGTCATATAAAAATCAAATCTATTTATTTAATTTCTATTCTATTTCTAAAAAATTTCAATCATTTCAATGTTTTAAATCATTTCAATTATTCTTGGATTCACATTTTATTTCATTTTTTTTTTGTATTTCAATTGAGTTTTCTATCTTGTCAAAATGAGTTTTTGTGACGGGCATGTAGTAACTAGAAGGTTAAGTACCAGTAGTCGGGACGTCCTGTCTAGACTGACACTCGTATAAATCCAATCAACCGATGGACAAGTTTGCCTACCTGGTGACTAATGATGAGAGTACAATAACCTATTAGGCCAAAGCATGTCACACCAAATGTCACGTGAACTAAAAACACTTTGATACATCAATCCATGTTAGTTCATGGATGTTATTCAGACACATCACCCTAACTCGCGTTATTCACGATTTTCTTCGGATTAAGTTGTACGTCAATGGGTAAACATATGTGGACCATGTGAAAGCTTGGTAATTGCGGGTGCACACGTAATTACAAAAGTGACGCATGAAGTCATACCAAACCTTATGATGTGCGAAACATATGGATTTTCAATAATTTATGTTTAAATATTATTTTATCATAAGTTTTATCATTTATTATATTTCATGTAGTTATTTTATCGTTTCATATTGGGATAAATTCTTAATATTCCATGATTCTTTAATAATCCTCATATGAATTACTTTACCATTATCAACGCGTTAGACTTATGTACTCTTTAATATATTATGATATCTTTCATATGATTCACATTCATGAATTATAGATGACCATAGGTTCCATGAATTCTTGAATTCACCTACTTCGCCTGTATCTATAGGATCATGTAGGATGATGATTATGCACTCGGTGATATCTAAAACTTAGGTATAAGGCACAAAATTCATGATACGTAAGCAGAAACATAAGAATTGGTTAATTTTCTATGTTTTCATTAAGTTTTATCAGTTTTACATTCATGGTACAAATCTTCTAGAGCTTCACCTTGGAATGAAAAAGTTACTAATGAACACATCCCTTCTCCTATTTATAGACATGTAGAGAACACTTGGGACGGATGAGCTTATCCGTGCGGATGAGCATGTTTACATATAAAACAAAATTTAACATTTAAGCCCTATTACATAAATCAAATGACACGACACGAAGACGTAAGCAACATACATTATGCACCAACAGACCCCCTGGATGTTGCCGCATTCTCGTTCGGTCTTCAAAACTTTTTCTTCAATCTTCAATCTTTATCTTCCAAAGAAGTACTTCCAGACTCTTTGACATTTAAGCTCAGAGTACGACATTGGAGTTTGATCAGTTGCAGGATCCCACTTCATATATTGATATCTTGAAATATAAGCTTTCCTCATTCTTTCAGCAATCCTTTCTTCATTCTTCACATCTTTCAATAATTCTTTTCTTTCCAAGTCTCTCCACTACGACTCCCACATCCTGCCTAAATGAATATCATAGGCATAACAAACCTTGATCACTCTTGGATATTGCATTGCTTGTACCATGTCTTCAACTGCATACCAGATCTTGTTGTAGAATAACATCTCGATGTCTTTCTGTGACATGTTAACAATCCACATTGGATCGAGAATTCTTATCGACCTCCAATTCCATTGTTGCACAGAACAATCACTGCTTCACCAGTTTGCTTGTCGTAATGCCACCATCTGAAATCTTCAAAAAAAACTTGTTCCATTCTCATCAGTGGCATGTTCTTCATCGCTTTCAGTCTTTTGTAAATCAACGACATTTTAGGCGTTTTTGTTTCAGTATCTATCTCAGTCTTTGAAACTACTTTCTTTGGCTGTTGTGGTTTCCAAGTAGGAAAATCATGTCTAGCTTCATATCTAATAAACCTCCACGTCTTTTGATCATACTACTTCATTTGAAAATTGATCAGCTTCGTTCTGCATAGCTTTTGTACATCCCACAGGTTGTAAATAGGTAGTGCTTTTTCCTTATGTGTGTCTTCCTCAAAGTAACTCCCACCTCTATGAGTCTCCTATCAAAACTACTGGTTGTAGAAGTAACTGTTTGATTTACAACAAGGCTCTATATAGAGAACCTCTAAGGAGTTAGGCTTGGTGGAGGTGATGTGTTGGTTAAAACACATTGCATTTGCATGAGTTTTGTACATATTTTCGTAGTTTAACACGTCGTTTTGTATCGGTATGTTGTACTTTTGTGGTGTTGGGTTTTTCAGGTTTAACAGGTGCTAAACAATGGGAAAGCAAACATAAATGAAAAAATTTGGAGTGCGCGGTCGAACGAGCGATCGAAAATGGAATGCTGAAAAAGGTGTTCCCCTACGCAGTGGGGGACCACAAGTAGCATGGCGTGGGGTGTAACAAAAGTCAACAAGTGACCCGCTGCGCCACGCGACGGGGTGCAGGTGACATGGCGTGTGGCGCAGGCGGATACCTACGTGACATTTTTGTGTTTTGACCATTTAAGTGTACTGACGATCCCATTCCGCCTCAAACCTATTGTTACGAATCCAGAGCAATGAAAGGGCGATTTTAGCCATTCTTTCACTCAATGAAACTATTGTTATCACCTACCTCTACTTCTAAAAAGGTAGTTTTGTTAAAATAAACGCAGGATGTTGAATAAATCCATGTGTAACAAAAGATTTATTCGCACATGTACAAATAGTACACACGCGGGACTTAAATTAACAGTAAATGTACCTGTAACCACATCGGGTTCGACCTTTGCCTCCTCACAGTGATCTGAAAGGAAGCCCACAAATTTTGGGCTTCAGTTTTCATGTCGGTTTTTACATGTGTTCCTACCAAGTCTAGGCACTCGGCCTTTTTGCGACCCGGTTTATAACAATTATAGCATACCGACATCTTGGTGGGGCAATTCGTGACCCCATAACCCATTTACCCACATCTAACACATGGCTTATTCTTGAAGTAGCATTTGCCCCGATGAGCATGGCCACATATTTTGCTACTTGGCGATCTACCTTTCACATCCCCCTTTTAGGATATTCATATACATTTGGCTTCTTGGAAGGGTTTGGGATTGCATCCACTGCCCTCCTTTCTTCCCTTTCAACTTGTTAGTTTAGTTTGATTCCGCGCTCTCGCGCGACATTGATGATCTTTGTAAGCCTCTCATAGTTTAAGGGAGTCATGAACTCTCTATATTTGGCACTGAGCATGTTATGATAATGCTAAATTTTATGCTCCTTAGTTTGTACCAACTCACCACAAAACTTTAACTTATCCAAAAAGATCCCCATGATCTTGTCGATAGTTTCACCTTAACTCTTCTTTGATCTTGTTCACCACTTCCTTGGGATTGTGGTGTTTGAGGAAGGGTGTTTTTGTAACATCCGTCAAAAACGGATTTACCAAACCCGCTCCGTTTATCAACCGAACAGTCAGTCAAAATTTTCGTTGCGAATTAAATGCCCAAAATATTTTTAAACGATCCGTAATCAATTATTATACGCGAACATATATTTAGTTTTTGAAAAACTGTCAAAAAACGCAAAATAAAAATGATTTGTTACAGCCGGGTTTCGAACCCGGGTCTGTACCGAGTCAGGCAACGAATTAACAACTCACACACAAACCACTGCGCCGCTTGTTCTGTTTGTTATATGTTTCAATCATTTAATTGATATAATAACATTTTGAATTCAAAATCGGCGCCCAAACGATTCAGTCGTCGGAATCCCGGATTATACGCGAGCCTTAACACTAATTTACGTTATAACGTAAACCTTTAATCACATATCGGTTATAACCGATGTTTGAAGTCCGCGACCAAAATCAAAACCGCCGGAAAACTTAAACCGACGAACCCAGTCCGAAATCAGACCAAATGCATCTCATATTTTCCCTATAAATTCAACCACAACCGTCTACAAACACTTTCGCACAAAAATCACACCTTTTCTCGGCGTAATTCCACTCGCCGGAATTTTTCCTGTTTTCGCCGGAAAACCGACTTTCATATTTCTGAACTTCACTGAATCCCCTAAACCTTTACCGAAGTTACCCTTACTCTTTCCAAGCTTTCCGGAGACTTGCTGCTGCGAGACACCAGACGCCGGAGTTGTTTTCTGTCGCCGAAGTTCTGCCGGAAAAACAGAGAGTCTTGTCGGTATACTTTCTCCGCCCAGTTTTCTTCTCCGTTTCACTTTTATAATATAAATAATTAACCTAAAACACTAACAAACTGATAAAAACCCTGAACTAGTCGAATTCCGAATTCTGTTTCAAACTTGACGAGGAAGACGATGTTTTTATATCATATAAGTATATTATAAATCATGATATTAATCGGGTTAGACACACAATCCAGCGGTGGACTGTGTGCACATAAGACGTTAATTATGCAAAGGTCTCGAGTTCGAATCCCGTCTCACACACGCTGCCTTAATAAAAACTATTGTTTTTGTTTACTGAACCGGATCGCCTAAGATATATGTTAAGTATATTAATAACCGAAATAATAACCAAGTTAGACACACAGTCCAGCGGTGGACTGTGTGTTTGTTTTATATCGCTGGTCACGAGTTCGAGTCCGGTCATCAGCACCGACTCGGACAATTATTTTTTCTTTTTAAATAAGGCAGAAAAGGAAATAATTAATTTGTCTTTAAGTATAATAAAAATCAAGTTATATAACATGTTGAACACACAGTCCAGCGGTGGACTGTGTGTTATATTAAACCACAGGTCACGGGTTCGAGACCTGTGGAGTGCACTGCCGAATCGCTTAAACAGTTTTTAAAATAAAAATGATTTTCGGTTTAATCTAATTAATGTATATATGAAATTAAAATCGGATATATAACAGGTTAGACACGTAGCTCAGTTGGTAGAGCTGCGTGCACGCGTACGGGAGGTCACGGGTTCGAGTCTCACCCGGCGTACACAATATTCCTCAAACCGGTCAACGACCAGTCAAAGTCAACTGGTCAATGTTACTGTAGCAGAAAAAAAATAAAATATTTTTATTATTTTTATTTAATTATTTTAAGTAAAAATCAATTATAAATACTTAAAAATAACATTTTTAAGATTTGAAAATAGCCTCAAACTCACAAAAATGCACCCAACAATCCTACTAAAATAGTTTAATAAAATCCGTTTACTCACCAAACCATAATGCGATTTATCTAGGTTAAATCTCACTCGTGGTTAAAACCACTTCGCGTGCATTCATCATCATCAACCGAACGCACCCACTGTGAGTGAATCTTACAATTCCCCTTTTTAAATTACACGTTTTGGGTGTGTCATGTGTTATGAATTAATTAATTTATTTATTTAAACTTGTGCCATACCACATCATGACTTAATCTTAGATTGATTTATTGTTGTGATTTATTTTCCGTTTGTCAAATTATATGAAACTCATACAATAAGCCCATCAGTTCCTCGTGGGAAACGAGTAGAACATCGCGTGCTTCAATTCAAATTCATTATTGTTCATGTGTGTTTTCATTGAGTTTATATTGTTTGTAGTTGTGTTATTCATATTATCATGTTTATGCAATTCATTCATCAGGCCCCTCAGTTCCTCGTGAGAGACGAGTTGAGCATCGCGTGCCTTTAATTGTTCCATTATTGTTCATGAGTGTTTTCATTTAACATCTTATGATTATGGATCAAGTTACATCTAATTTTACTCATGTTTGGTTGTGCACATTTTTCATAATCAATTTAAATAAATTGTTCAAATGTTTTCCATAGGATTCACTCGCCAACATTATGTTGATCCAAAAACCTTTTTACACATGATACAGGTGAACAGGTTGAAGCAAGGATAGCATAGGATTGCCTTAGAAGAGAACAAAGGAGTTAGATTATTTGTTAGATCATGTTGTAGCAATCATTGTAAACTTTCATTTAATTTGTATTAATGAATATGAAACATTTAATAAATGTCATGAGCTTTGATGATAACCCAATCATGCCCCGATCACCTTATCCGCTGCGGGTCGGGGTGTGACAGATTGGTATCAGAGCCATGACTATAGGGATATAGGATAGGTTATTAGACCCTTAGAGCCTATACTATAGTCTGCCTAAAATATTAAATTGATTAAGTGGTTACATACAAACTTGTGATATTTATTTGTTTCATATTTGTTTACATTTCAGTCAAACATACATGCTCATATACATGTTCATTATACATATATACATACTCATTATACATATATCGATGTTCATGTGTTCAATTTATTTTCATACTCTCGTTATCCAAAGATTTTATGCAATTTTCAATTCTCATCAAAGTAAGTTCTGCGACGGGCATGTAGTAACTGGAAGGGTACAAGTACCGGTAGTCGGAACGTCCTGTCTAGGCTGGCATTCGTATAAATCCAATATAACGGACCAGTTTGCCTACCTGGGGACCAACGATGAGAGTACGAAGGACCTATTAGGCCAAAGCATGCCACACCAAACGTCGTTCGAACTAACCCTACTTTGAGGTGTCACCGTGTCTACACCTGGACACATTCCAAACATCACGCGTTGTATACATATTTCTCGATTTTCACCGGGTTTTGTGTACGCAACCAGGCAGAAACCGTGCGAACCATATGAAAAACCGGTAATTCATGGGGGCCCACATGATTACATAAGGTAAAGTATGGCGGCATGACGGGCCTAACAGCGAGCAAAGCCAAAGACATCCTATGGATGTGGTATTTTTGTATGATTATTTTATGAATGTTCATCCCTAATGTGACCCATGATCTCAAAAGCATCCAACTCATACCCTTTTCATGTATTCATTGTAGATGTCTTCTAACCTCGCCCGTAGGAAGATGAGAGCAGGAAAAGCCCGCGAACGCATGGCTACCTTAATCGCTCAACAAATGGCTGCCGTAATACCCAACATTGTAATCCAAGTTCAACAAGCACTTACCAATAATCCTGTCAATCAAGTAAACCAAAACATTTTCAACTCTTCCCCAAACACCACTAAATGCACCTACAAGCATTTCAAATCATGCGACCCTCCGAAATATAAAGGGACTGAAGGTGTCACCGCACTCCTCCATTGGTTTGAAGAAATGGAGAATACTTTTCTGAATTGCGATTGCCCTGATGATCGCAAAGTGCGTTATGCTACCGGTCGACTATATGGGATAGCACTTACTTGGTGGAACACAGAGAAGGCCAAACGAGGTGTGGAAGATGCTATGTCCTTAACTTGGAACGAATTGAAGGAAATCATGACCAGACGATTTTGCCCAAGGAGCGAAATCAAGAAGCTAGAAGATGAATTTTACTCATTGAAGCAAGTGGAAGGAGACCACACCACCTACAACAAAAGGTTCCTCGAATTACATCAAATGGTTCCCAACATGTTTACTCCCCTCTACCGTTTGATCGAGCACTACATTCGTGGACTTCCGTCAAAGATTCAAGACCCCGTGATAAGTACCAAGCCTGCAACTTTGGAAGCAGCAATGGAGCTAGCAATAGAGCTCACCGAGAACCGAATCCGAAACAAAGACTTCGAGGAAGAGAAGAAGAAGGATAAAGAATCAACTGAAACCACCGAATCCCCTTCTCAACCCGAATCCCCTTGTCAACCCGAATCCCCTTCTCAACCCAACCCTAAGAGAAAAAGAGTCGGGCGACTTTTCGCTGCTACCCAACGAAATCAACCCGTTTTTCACGCTATACCCATCCGAGCTGTCCCAATCACCCAAGTGGCACCCAATTCAGCTTACCCAAATAAGAAACCATATCTTGGACCTCACCCTCAATGCAACCACTGTTTTTATCATCATTCCCTTACTTTACCTTGCCGGCTATGTACAACTTGTGGACGTTATGGTCATTTGAGCAATGTTTGTCGCACCTTTCAAGACCAAACCTTTTCCCCTACTCAAAACATGGCCCAAACTTATCACCAACCCCAACACCCCATGTTCCCATATGCTCGAGCTTGCTTCAATTGTGGTGACCCTACCCACTTTAGAAACACATGCCCTCAATTGGTAAACGTTATCAACACTCAAGCTCAATCAAACCCAGTTAACCAAGTAAACCAAGAAAACCCAACCACTATGCCACCAGCAAGAGGAAGAGTCTTCAATATCAACGCCAACCCTGTCGAAGATAATGACGGCCCAAACGAAGATACTCAGCTAGTTCTTTTCGCCGAAGATCCAGATTCAACTCCTGTTGTTTAGTCTTATGTTTTCTTTATCACATGTGTAGACTGTTAGAGTAATTATGGTATATTATATATTATATATTGTTTTCAGTATACGATTTTGCCGAGGCCGTGGCTCCCCATCCATCGAGGTTGAGTTGGATCCCCATTTTATTATGTGGTTGATCTTGGCGTGCCCGCACGATCGGCTCCGTTTGTTGAGCCTTGATCGGTTACGTAATATTACATTTCAATACATGCAATACGCTCGGCTCCGTTTGATTGAGCCTTGAGTGCACAGTTCAATTTACATTTCAAGTTCATGCAATACGCTCGGCTCCGTTTGATTGAGCCTTGAGTGCACAGTTCAATTTACATTTCAAGTTCATGCAATACGTTCGGCTCCGTTTGATTGAGCCTTGAGCGCACATACAATTTCATTATCAGTATCTTGTGGTTGTGGTGTTTGTAGTAGAGTCGCATCGAACTAACCATAACTTTCGGATAAAGTCAACGAAAATTTGACAAGGATATGGTGGATACGCCGATGGTACTTCCTATATATAAGTATTCTTGTCAAATGATCGGAGGCATTATCAGGCGGTTATGAGAGGTTCCATGCATAGGCTGTTTGTGTGGTTAAGTTATTCATATTCAGTACATGCAATATGTTCGGCTCCGTTTGATTGAGCCTTGAGCACAAAATTTCAATTTCAGTACATTCAATATGTTCGGCTCCGTTTGATTGAGCCTTGAGCACACAATTTCATTTTCAGTACATGCAATATGTTCGGCTCCGTTTGATTGAGCCTTGAGCACACAATTTCATTTTCAGTACATGCAATACGATCGGCTCCGTTCGATTGAGCCTTGATCGCACAGATATGTTTCATTTCAGTAATTTATGTTTGTTGTATTGATTGTAGAGTTATAGGACTAATCATAATTCACTATTAAAACCAATGAAAATTTGACAAGAATATGGTGGATACGCCGCTGGTACTTCCTATATATAAGTATTCTTGTCAAAGGATCAGAGGCATTAACGGATGGTTATGAGGAGTTCTATGTAGGATTTATTAGTTTCTTGGTAACCAATCATAACTTGTGGATAAAACTAATGAAAATTTGGCAAGAATATGGTGGATACGCCGCTGGTACTTCCTATATATAAGTATTCTTGCCAAAGGATCAGAGGCATTATCAGGCGGTTATGAGAAGTTCCATGTAGGATTTATTATTGCCTTGGTTGGAATTTGTGATACATTTATATCATCATGTTATTTAAAGAGATTGGATTGTGTTCCATTTCTACATAAATTAACCTCTCATCATAACAAACGAGAGAGGAACTTCCATCGTTCAAACATATATGTTATCAGAATGTGGATTCAAATATTTGCTGTTGTGTTTGTTCATGTTCAAATATTCGCTGATGTGTCTACTCATGTTCGAATATTGGTTATTGTGTTTATTCATTCGCTGATGTGTCTATTCATGTTCGAATTTTTGCTGTTGTGTTTATTCATGTTCAAATATTTGCTGTTGTGTTTATTCATGTTCAAATATTTGCTGATGTGTTCATTCATGTTCGAATATTTGCTGTTACATTCATGTTCAAATATTTGATGATGTGTCCATTCATGTTTGAATATCAGCTGTTGTGTTTTTTTATTTATGTTCCATGTAGATTGTAGTGTTAGAAGTTTTGCCTTAGGATGTAACCATATTTTTCCCAAACGTATCTAAACCCTTATGCATGATATCATTTTTAGCGAATCATTCCTGTTTATCAATATTCATACAGTAGGCAACAAAAAGCGATTCCTGAATAGGGTACTTAACCTTTACAAGGAACGTTACCGCCTCGAACAAAAATTTAAACTCTCATTTTTCTGAGCATACAACTGTCAAACAAAACATCATTATTCTTATAGTCAAAATATATCATTATTTAAATTTCGGGACGAAATTTCTAAAAAGCAGGGGATACTGTAACATCCGTCAAAAACGGATTTACCAAACCCGCTCCGTTTATCAACCGAACAGTCAGTCAAAATTTTCGTTGCGAATTAAATGCCCAAAATATTTTTAAACGATCCGTAATCAATTATTATACGCGAACATATATTTAGTTTTTGAAAAACTGTCAAAAAACGCAAAATAAAAATGATTTGTTACAGCCGGGTTTCGAACCCGGGTCTGTACCGAGTCAGGCAACGAATTAACAACTCACACACAAACCACTGCGCCGCTTGTTCTGTTTGTTATATGTTTCAATCATTTAATTGATATAATAACATTTTGAATTCAAAATCGGCGCCCAAACGATTCAGTCGTCGGAATCCCGGATTATACGCGAGCCTTAACACTAATTTACGTTATAACGTAAACCTTTAATCACATATCGGTTATAACCGATGTTTGAAGTCCGCGACCAAAATCAAAACCGCCGGAAAACTTAAACCGACGAACCCAGTCCGAAATCAGACCAAATGCATCTCATATTTTCCCTATAAATTCAACCACAACCGTCTACAAACACTTTCGCACAAAAATCACACCTTTTCTCGGCGTAATTCCACTCGCCGGAATTTTTCCTGTTTTCGCCGGAAAACCGACTTTCATATTTCTGAACTTCACTGAATCCCCTAAACCTTTACCGAAGTTACCCTTACTCTTTCCAAGCTTTCCGGAGACTTGCTGCTGCGAGACACCAGACGCCGGAGTTGTTTTCTGTCGCCGAAGTTCTGCCGGAAAAACAGAGAGTCTTGTCGGTATACTTTCTCCGCCCAGTTTTCTTCTCCGTTTCACTTTTATAATATAAATAATTAACCTAAAACACTAACAAACTGATAAAAACCCTGAACTAGTCGAATTCCGAATTCTGTTTCAAACTTGACGAGGAAGACGATGTTTTTATATCATATAAGTATATTATAAATCATGATATTAATCGGGTTAGACACACAGTCCAGCGGTGGACTGTGTGCACATAAGACGTTAATTATGCAAAGGTCTCGAGTTCGAATCCCGTCTCACACACGCTGCCTTAATAAAAACTATTGTTTTTGTTTACTGAACCGGATCGCCTAAGATATATGTTAAGTATATTAATAACCGAAATAATAACCAAGTTAGACACACAGTCCAGCGGTGGACTGTGTGTTTGTTTATATCGCTGGTCACGAGTTCGAGTCCGGTCATCAGCACCGACTCGGACAATTATTTTTTCTTTTTAAATAAGGCAGAAAAGGAAATAATTAATTTGTCTTTAAGTATAATAAAAATCAAGTTATATAACATGTTGAACACACAGTCCAGCGGTGGACTGTGTGTTATATTAAACCACAGGTCACGGGTTCGAGACCTGTGGAGTGCACTGCCGAATCGCTTAAACAGTTTTTAAAATAAAAATGATTTTCGGTTTAATCTAATTAATGTATATATGAAATTAAAATCGGATATATAACAGGTTAGACACGTAGCTCAGTTGGTAGAGCTGCGTGCACGCGTACGGGAGGTCACGGGTTCGAGTCTCACCCGGCGTACACAATATTCCTCAAACCGGTCAACGACCAGTCAAAGTCAACTGGTCAATGTTACTGTAGCAGAAAAAAAATAAAATATTTTTATTATTTTTATTTAATTATTTTAAGTAAAAATCAATTATAAATACTTAAAAATAACATTTTTAAGATTTGAAAATAGCCTCAAACTCACAAAAATGCACCCAACAATCCTACTAAAATAGTTTAATAAAATCCGTTTACTCACCAAACCATAATGCGATTTATCTAGGTTAAATCTCACTCGTGGTTAAAACCACTTCGCGTGCATTCATCATCATCAACCGAACGCACCCACTGTGAGTGAATCTTACAATTCCCCTTTTTAAATTACACGTTTTGGGGTGTGTCATGTGTTATGAATTAATTAATTTATTTATTTAAACTTGTGCCATACCACATCATGACTTAATCTTAGATTGATTTATTGTTGTGATTTATTTTCCGTTTGTCAAATTATATGAAACTCATACAATAAGCCCATCAGTTCCTCGTGGGAAACGAGTAGAACATCGCGTGCTTCAATTCAAATTCATTATTGTTCATGTGTGTTTTCATTGAGTTTATATTGTTTGTAGTTGTGTTATTCATATTATCATGTTTATGCAATTCATTCATCAGGCCCCTCAGTTCCTCGTGAGAGACGAGTTGAGCATCGCGTGCCTTTAATTGTTCCATTATTGTTCATGAGTGTTTTCATTTAACATCTTATGATTATGGATCAAGTTACATCTAATTTTACTCATGTTTGGTTGTGCACATTTTTCATAATCAATTTAAATAAATTGTTCAAATGTTTTCCATAGGATTCACTCGCCAACATTATGTTGATCCAAAAACCTTTTTACACATGATACAGGTGAACAGGTTGAAGCAAGGATAGCATAGGATTGCCTTAGAAGAGAACAAAGGAGTTAGATTATTTGTTAGATCATGTTGTAGCAATCATTGTAAACTTTCATTTAATTTGTATTAATGAATATGAAACATTTAATAAATGTCATGAGCTTTGATGATAACCCAATCATGCCCCGATCACCTTATCCGCTGCGGGTCGGGGTGTGACAGTTTTAAACTCCTCCCCAGTCATAGCCCGCTCAGCTTAAACCCCTTTTTCACCTTTAATTACGTCCCACCAATACTTTGCTTAGGCTCTCAACTGGCCGGTCCCATAAGCTACGAAATCGCTATGATCACAGTGGCTTCTTTCAAAACGCCTTCAATATCACTTATCCATCTTTGACAAGCTATCGGATCTACCTCCCCATTGTAATTCGGAGGTTTGCATGCCATGAACTTGTCGTATGGATACATCTTCTTTTCTTTAGCCTTATCCCTTTCTTGGGTGAGGCTTTCCTTTAATTCGTATATTCTTTCTTCAATCGCCATTAATATGGTAGTTTGCAGCCTATCCCTGAATCCGGGTAGGCTAGATTTTAAGGCCTTTCCAAACTCTTCAGAAATCCTTTCATGTGTCTCCTCATTAATGAGGGGTACTGTGTCATCATCACATTTTCCCGACACTGTTTTCATTGAAATGTTCACAATAGCTTAATCAAAATTTCATTTAATAAATTTTGTATCACCATATGGGAATTGACCCACATCTTTTGTTAATACACACGATGTATCCATTTTATTTGGTTTAGCCAAGTCTGTAACTTGCCTTAAATGTTTATACTTAATGCATTTCTGGGTTCGGGTGCTTAAATGCACCCCTCCCCTTCATTTCCAATCACTATCTCCTTTAAAATTTCCTTAGTAATTGTTTTATGA